>JAVQJD010103898.1:0-86883 GCA_036023655.1 Nannoperca australis | reverse complement strand
ACAAAGGAATGTTGCACGCTCTGCTGCTGGTGCTCTTACCGCGCCCCCCCCCCCCCCCCACACTCACACTTTTTTACCCCATCTCTCTCAGTCTCTCATTGTCCCCTACAGCTGCCTCCTACCTCCTTTTGTTGGATAAAATTAGCAGCCAAGCCTTTTATCTCTGTGTGCAAGCACAAAGCTCTATGTGCACTTTGAAATCCCCTTTGTGTTTGTTTACTCTAAACCTACAGACTGGTCGTATCAACATATATTTGACATTTCAAGTTTCCCTATTTAACATGTATGGATTCACACAACAATGCTTTCTTTACCTATAGGATAGATTGCAGTATATATTTGTTTAAAAAGATTTTTACTCCATACTTTCGGCCTCCCGTACACAAACTGGAAGCTGGTTCCACATAAGAGGAGCTTGATAGCTGAAAGCTCTGGCTCCCATTCTACTTTTAGAGACTCTAGAAACCACAAGGAACCCTGCATTCTAAGAGCGCAGTGTTCTAGTAGGGTAATAAGGTACTATTGGCTCTGCTACTATTAAGCGCTTTGAAGGTGAGGAGATTTTATATTCTATTCTGCATTTTATAGGGAGCCAGTGTAGAGAAGCTAATATTGGAGAATTATGATCCCTTTTCCTGGTCCTTATAGGACTTGTTGGGGCAGCCTGATAATAGAGAGTTGCAATAATCCAGCCTAGACATAAGAAATGCATGGACTAGTTTTTCTTTATTGGTTATTAGACCGCTCTGGAGAACCTGTGGCACCATGCCAGCAGAGATTCTGTATGTGTTTGCTGTTGTGCACAAATGTGTATCAGTGTTGTATATCACACTTGTTTTACAAGAGTTGCTATTTTAGGCACATATTTAGTTGTATATTGCAGAGCTATAAGAATGCCTTTAAACTGATAAGGCTGAAAATAATCAGAATCAGAATACTTACTTGATCCCTGAAGGGATATTGCTTTTTGTACAGTTGCACTGCTCGATAAAGTTATTGAGGACAAGAAAATTAAACAAATAAAAGAGAAATTAAAAGAATATAAAACTAAGGAGATATATGTATAAATATAAGTATAAATATAAACGTTATTGCACCCTAAGTTATTGCACAAGAGACTTTGATAGAGTTATTGCACTGTTGTTTAAAATTAGAGTCCAGTAACATAACAATGTTGTGTGTTGTGTCATAAACCTGTGTTTGATTTCGATCACTGCCCATGGAGGAAAATCAACCATTGCGCGGGCTCTCTCTCGCTCTCTCTCTCGCTCTCGCTCTCTCTCTCGCTCTCTCTCTCTCTCTCTGAGGAGTTTCTAATCAGGAGTCACATGTCATCTCCTGCAGAGCTTCTGCTGCACCGTTTTCCTTATGACAGACCTGCTTAAACCAAGCATAAGCCACCTCTGTAATCTCAGGACAGGAAAGAAAATTGTGTTGTGACGTAAGGAATAATCTTCTTGTTGGGAGAAATTGCATTCTGAGTAGAATGAAGAAATCACAGTTTTGTTTTGTTTTTTTATGTTTGCTTATTAACAGTTAAAATGTAATTTAATAGAAAAATGAAGTCAAGTGTCCAATCTTTTATGTGTTTTCTCAACACATCTCTCATTGCACTTTTTCAACTGGTGATTTTCTTCTTTTTTTTTTAATAAAAAATGTAATATATACACAAGATACAAAATAATATATACACCACAGGATGTGATGTTCACTGCACCACACCAGACACATCACGGACCCCATCCCACCCTGTACATTTTGGGTCTCAGGAAGCTGGACACTTTGGGGAAACTCAGCATCAGCATCCTGCAGCCGGATGTCAGAAAGGCCGCTGTTGCAGTTAACATGCACCCGTGAGGTCTGAAGCCGAGGAGATAATCTCACCTAGAAAGGGGAGAAGATGATATCGACCATCTGCTTCGTCTGGAGGAGATTTGATTGGCTAGCAGAGCCGAGCAGTAGGGATGATTAGGCCTCCCTGGTGTCTCATTCCACCGGGTGCCCTGCTCAATGTCACCACTGATTGGATCCTCTAATCTTGTTCTGTGTGAATTAAATCTAAAGTGGGGAGGATGATCGCATTTACTTTGCCTCATGCCCAGATTCTGTCTGTGTGTGTGTGTGTTGTGTAACTCTTACTTCCTCTCTCCCATAATTAAAAGGTACAGTATGAGACAGCTATCCTGGCTCTGGTCACGGATCTGTATCTCTAACACCATTTCTACCTGACGTTAGCAGGCAGTCAGCATGACCTAAATTGCAAATACAGCTCCCAAGCTGCACCAAAGATCCAAGGGATTCTCTGTGGAAACAGTATATGCACCAAGGAAGCACATGTGCATAAACTGACCCTGAAGACCCCGGATAAGGCTCCGCAGGCAGTTCTTATAGGGGTACTTCAGTGATTTCTCTTTGCACTTCCAAAAAGTTAATGAATTTGTGAGAGACGAAATGAACAAGTCTGCAGCCATGCTAGCGGCTCTGTGGAGCTGTACTTTGCACACGTCAGCATGCTAACATGCTAGTTAAGCATGTTAGCATGCTAACGTTCAATCTAACTGATACAATACATCAAAAGACAACACTTACATCTTATATTATGCATGATTCATTACAAAGAACATTTGAATAAAAGCAGTCACAGTTACAGATAAAGTGAGTAACATATAAGGAGCAAAGACGTAGTCATGGAGGCTGTGCATTTGAGCCCTAAATATAATAAAATATGTAATTCTATCAACATCTTAATTTATCTTTGGAGGTGGAACAAACAAGAGTTTGATTCTAAGTTTCTTTCTCTGTGTCTCTGTCTTTCCTCCAGAGGGATCTAAACCGGAGCTGGTGTTACTGGTTGCCGAGATATCGTTATAGTAACCCTGGCTTCAGGCCTTTCTTGGCTCTTTTACGTACGGAAGCTACTTTGTCCTGAGGGGGCTGATGCGCCTCACGTTCAGTGGAAAGACGTCAGCTCCATTCACAAAATCAGGTTTACAGCAGCGAAAGAGCAGTTTGGTTCTTTGAAGATAGAGCCAGCAGCAGAGTAGGTTATGGAAACCGGCTTGTGGCCAAAGTGAATCCCCGGGGAAAGCTGGGAATATGTGAATAGGAAGAGTTTCTATCAGATTTTTAACATCAGTTTTCTGACTCCCGGGTGTGAACGTGTGTAACTGTATGAATATGACGCATGAATACTCAAGTTGACCGTGCCTGAATGGTCAATAAGAAAATATTCTTTGATTATACTACAGCCAACATGTGGCTGTTTGGTAGACATCAGTAGACATAAATAAGCAATGCACTGTCCAGGACTTACAATGGCAGTTGGTGGTCCTCAGTGTATCGGACATAGTAGCTGGCTGGCATGACCAGTTTGGTGTTAACCTTTACCACTGAAGGGCTGGAAACAGTTCAGAGGTATCCATCTCTCCTCAGCTGTCCTCATAAACAAGCCCCTCTCAAGTATCCTGACCTTTAAATTCTCCATCCTTGCCCAGGTTTTTGAAACCTTATTATTAGGGTTATCTTATTTTATTTCATTGTTACATTCCAGGCTACAGTCGCTGAGTTAAAGAGTTTGTTCTTTTGAGGGGAGACTTGGCAAAGACCCTGGCAGGAAAACCACAGGCAGAACAACAATGAAATAACAAACCTCAGAAGAAAATGGAGGAAGGAAAGAAATGTTTAAGAAGAGAGTAACAGAAAGGAGTCACTATTTGTTACAGCTTCGATATTTCACTTTCAATTTTTCTGCAGGTGGATCCACTTTGCCAGCAGGGCTTGTTTTGATGGAGTCAATCATCATAAATGGAGGTCGGGGAGGCTTTGTTTTCACTGTTGTGTCTCACTCTGCTGATGCGCCTCCATTATAGGCAACAAAGTGCAGCACCAAACACTGTCGACTCCTCTAAGTACAAGGCGCTATTGGTTAAGAGCCAACAATAAGCATGAACTAGGTATCACTTTTGCTTCCTGGCTGTGGATGTATTTATCAAGGTCAGAGGAGTCCGAGCCAGAAGGATAAAGGTCAGCGGCACAAATAGATGAGCGGTTATCGACGGAAATACAGCTAGGTGATTGTTGTAAATGTATTCTGCCCCAACGACAGTATGCAGAAAACCTAATCTCACACAAACGTAGAATACATTTGGCATAAAAAGGGAAAGCAAAGCATGAACAGTAATAAACTGACAGCACATGAGTGGACAAGCACACACGGTTGCATTGTAAGCTGCTGTGTGCTGACTGTCTTTTTGTTGCTGCTTGCGCGACCAGACACACCCACCGGGGAATAAATATACATTTTGTCTTTCAGCCAGCTCGAGGAATGGAAAAAGCCTGAATCTCGTCCAACATATTGTACCTGCTGGATTCTTCTATTCCTCCCCTGAGTGTCATGAGACACGCAGCTGTCAAAGATAGAGCCAAAATGAATGTCTGAAACTATAATTAAATGTAAGCAGGGGAAACAAGCAAGTGAAAGAGAGCGAGGGAGAGAGAAAGATATTCATGTTTACTTGTAGAAACACAAAGAAAACCTTCGGAAACTAAACTTGATCAACAAAAAGGATTCCTCATTTACAGTTAGCATCTCTTATCATTAAAACAAACCATGTGTGTGTGTGACAAACAAAAAGAAATATGTGTTTTCCTTATGTACAATTATTTTATTAGATTATCTTAATGATTGAAAACGTGATTTGTACTCTTGGAGCTAAAATAATAACATTTCTACCCAAATCTTCTTATTTTATTTAATTCTGGACAGGCACAGTTGTCTTATGCTCATTAATTTGAGTAAAAAAGAGTAGTGGTGTATTGATAGAAAAATACAAGGATATATGATTCCATCCCGGAATGGTAAGTTATTATGACACCTCACTACTGTTTTATATCTATGGGTGTCACTCTCACTAGCCAGGAATCCCCTTCACACACACTCACACAAACACTAACACACACTAACACACTGTCAGCTGTTGAAACATATTTATCTGTGATCTGACACTTCAGTCCTGTTTATAGTTATCTGTAAAACTTAGTGGGTCCATCGTATTATTGTATTCTAATATCTCAGACACTCGAATCAGGCTCATTTTAATTTGCTGAATGTATCAATTGCACAGAATTATGTAGATTTACAGCAAAAGGCAGTTTGATATTTTCTAAGCATCTCTTTTACATGGAAGAAAAAAATATATTGTGTATTTGAATGTCCGCCTTACCACATTACCTACTGTGTACTTCACTTCACCATTGTGTGCTAGCATCCACAATCACCACTTCTGCTGAATTTATATCTGTGCTAATTGGGTTAGGATGTCAGGATGGATGGCAACATCAGCACCCTAGAAGTTACAGTTTAAAGACAACATGTGAGTATCAGCGCTTTGTCCCCCCCTTTCCACGAGTCCTCATCAGTCAACCTGTTGCCATGATTGACTGAATAGCTGGCTGCATAAGGCAGCCGGTCAGCAGGACCCACCAGAGGCCTTACGCAACTGCCAGGTCATCAGAATTATATAATTACCTAATTCAATCCCACTGCACTTTAGGAAGGTGTGTCATGGTGATTTTCTTTTTAATGTCATGCCAGTTGAGGGGCAAGGCTTTAAATAAGACTACAGATGACAATACTGAGATCCAATAATAATGAAAACTAAGAATTGCATTATTTGTTGTTATTATTGTGGCATTCCCAGTATGAGTGACTTGACTATATCAGATCCTAAGCCTTTCAGCAGCCTGTTAATTACGACCTAACTAACTATGAAGAGAGCATGTTGTATGAGTGATTATGCTTGTCAAAAACAAGGTCAAAGCTCCCATTAAGCACATCCCTCAGACTTGTATTGGCTTTTGTCCTCTGTGAAGAGTTTGCCATCTGCAGGTTCTGTCCCACTTGTTGAGGCAATAAGTAATTTTGACGTAATCGTTACAAGATTATCGCACCGCTTTCTCTGAAGTTACACAAAATGGAGTAGCTGAGTGCAACCGAGACGTCACATCTGTCAGATGTCTGGAAACAAAATGTGTGATGACGGGATAAACCTGCGTATGCTTCAGTTCAGTCCCGGCACTAAAGTTCAGTTACCTCCTTTCATGTTTGGCTCCGCAGATAAAGCGTCGTCATCGATGAACACGTCTCTTGTCTTTTTCCCAAAATCTGGAAGGAGAAATCCTACATATCTTCAAGTCAAGCCTACTTCTACTCAATATTTCATGACTGACAACCTTCATTGCCAGATATATTATACTCTTTTTATCTGACACATACTGGGAAAATGTGTAAAAACGTCATCTTGGTGGAACTTCAAAACAAGGAATTTAATTGAGTTCATCTAGACTTGCCTACAGCAACCCATGTGTCTATATCCTTCTGTAGTTTCTCTCTCAGATTTTCACACTCTTCATAATTAAGAAGAAACCATTGTTTTCCCTCCCTTTTTAAATCTGATTTACAATATAAATGCCAGCGTTGCCCAATGACCTCAGGAGCACTCGTAAGACTTTAATTTGTGCCAAACATGTACAGTTACAGCTATTTATAAAGCAACAGGCCGTGGATGTGCCCCACATAAGACCAGAGTCAGATAACCTTTATAATATAATACCTTTTCTAAATATGTTCAGGAAAGACTTTGTCCAGACTACACTACACTTCCTCCTAAGCAGTAAATATGCCTGTGATTTTAACACTCTCTAAAATGATGTGACTGTCACAGAGATAAACCAGCTGTGTTTCTGAGCTTTTACAGGGGATGACAAGAGGACAAATTCTACATTTCCACTGCTATTATCTTTATGTTTTATGGGTTCACACCGAGGTCTGGAGCATGGAAGATGTCTACTTATATGTTTTTTCTGTCAAAAATGCTGAAAACTGTTACCTTATTTAACACAAAACAGATATGTTAAAGATTATGTGTCATGTGTTGTTTTACTCTGCGGATGAATTGTTTATGTTTATGTTCACCCACCTCATCTGAAGGTCAGGTTGTTATTAATAAGCGAGTTCAGGGGAATCCGCCAGACAGACGTCATCAGCATCATTGACAGGAACTCTCCGGCCAACTATGGCTGTCAATTTCTTTCAAACTGTACACCCAGCACCCGCTGAACAGCCACCATCTCGTTCAGTTAAATGTCATTGCGGAGCTTTCAGGTCTTTATCTGTGGCACTGCTGAAGTCGAGAGGATATTTTTGAAAGGAAGATGGAATAAATTATCCACATTTTTCATATAGCGGTAACAAACCTCGCCGCAGGACTCTGCCGTCTGAAAGCAGAAAAGCGCCATCCGCTTTTACATTCGAGGCAACAAGAGACTGACTTAGGGTGAATTCATTTTATTTAATTTTATTAAAAGTAAAAAGGACAGTCCTCGTTTTCACTCCAAGCTGGAGCTTTGTGGCAGTTTCATTGGCTAATGTGGAAAAAGTCCCGAGGCAGCACCCACTTCCTATGTAGAACCAAATCAAATCAGCTCACTGCCTCCCTGCGGACGCGTCTAATCAATAGATCCCCAACTCCGTCTCATGCTGGCAGAATGCAGCTGCGATGGAAACTAACTAAATTTGCTGACAGATGTGTCATACTACAAGCCCACATTTGTCTTTGATACAACCATATTGATCACTGATCTATTGCTTAATAGTGTTTTATGCATATTTATGCTGGATTAGAGTAGGTGGTAGGTGATCACACACTGCTGGCTTCATCTTCTCATGTTATGTAATCAGTGTGTACCTGTGGTTTTGTAGACAGATCCCTTTAAATTGATTAATCATTTCTATTGAAAATGTCAAATTTGGAGCCTCTCCCACTTTTCTTTATTCAAACTTTGTGGCTTTGAGAAACATGAATTCTATGGAATACCTTACCGCTCACTCTACAGATGAATACCGATCCTCAAGACACTCCATAATGCAGAATACATTTATTTTCCACAGTTTACTGAAAGAGATTGGGAAAAGCGAATGAGGTGTTCTTTCCATTGCTGTCACTGAAAATGACTTCCAGCGGAGCCGACTGATATAGCATGGGCTCTCTGTGGGCCGTCGCAGAACTGGAGTGAGTCAGTTTGGTAAATTATATTAACTGATGGTGTGAGCTCTGACAGCCAGCAGCCTGGAATTTGGGCCACGGCTCCAAATTAGAGGAGCAGCATGTGTGTCCACAGCTAAAACAGTCGAGCGGGCCTCGGCTCACCAGCTCCAGATGTCACACATTTTGGGTCAAAATGCAAATCCTTGGAAAATTCTTGCGCAGTAGACTGCAGATGCATCGCTCGGCGCATGTAAACATAGAAGGATGGCTAATAATTGTTAATCCGTTCAAAGGTCTCACACACACACACACACACACACACACACAGTATCATCTGTTAAAACTGATTTGTTGTTTACAATCAATGCATCAACCTTGTCATTTTTTTTTTTTTACATTTTTATTGAAAAAAGGACATAAACAGTTTTCAACAACTGCAATATCAATATACAGTATTTTCCTTATAATTTACAAAAAAGATTTTAAAAAATCTGTACAGTCTCTGGTTTGTGCGGGAAAGTGGGAAGACACTGGTAGAAAAATAAAGAACTAACACAGGAGAAGTGTCAATGTGAGAACAGATCGATTGTTTTAATAGATTTTCTTACCAGAGAAGCAGTACAGTGTTCTGGCTTCCACACGAATGTGTCACAATAACACCTATTAAAAAAAACAAACATTAAAGCTCAATCCTGTGTAAGACTGAAGTCAAGTGTGCTACATCTGTTCCGGATTTGTGATTGTAATTGAAATATTAATCATCAGCCCTGATCTTAATTAAGACAAAACAAGGGCCCATTCAGAAATGACAAATAACTTCACAAGACCCGCAGTGTGAGAGTTAACTAGGATGATCAAAAATGCTGCACGTCTGCCATGCCAAGAACACTGATGTTAATATAAAGCAGTCCAAATCAACTCAGATAATTCAACGTTTCAACAGCCAACTGCTGTGAGATGAGGAAAAGTTTAGGTTTAAAATCAACATCAACTAACGGATGAGTTACGCTTGTCTCTTATATATATGTACACATTTGGCTTTGGTTAATAAAACAGTTTCTGCTGTCATGGGAGGGGGGGTGATGTGCACAAAAGCTTTGGAAAACACACTGACAGAATCATGCTCGTCTACATCTAGAAATAACAGGCTGCAGCTGCAATCTTCAAAATGGATACTTCAAAAGACAAGTAATACCTTTTGGCTCTTAGATTTCTCTCTAAACATACAATATGTAACTTAGCAGCAGTTATCATCAACATTCATAACCTCGGCTCAGGGTTGAGCTTCCCGTCACATTGTACCACTGACTTGTATTGCACATTAGAACATGCAGCATACTGCATAGGGATTCACCTCTGAATGATTCTTCTTCCCGTGACATCTATTGCAGTGTGTGCTCAGTTGGAGCCAAACCTCCTGAGTCCCTCCACCAAGGCTGAGACATTTGTTAAGGCACACATTGCAAAAGATGTTATACTTAGACAAGAGGAGCATTAGTGCACTTGTGCTCGTAATGTTTGCATGACATCTTTTTCCCGCTTTCATGCCATGAGAGCAACACCAAGACCACCACACTGAAGAAGACTGGACATATACCTTGTTAAGAGACCAGCTCAGTAACAAACAGTAGCCTTTGTACAGGTGGCTTAACAGGTCAAAATGTTTTTAGTAGCCTTTAAAACAAGATTCTTGAAATATATTAATTTGGGTTTGAAAAACATTTAAAAACAAATGTCAGAGTTTAAGGTTAAAATCTTTCTTTTTTTAATCTTTTTAATTGAAATTAAATATATATTTAATTATTTTAGCCACTCACAACATTATGTGACGTTTAGGACACAAAAAAGACCTACTATACCCATAATGTTCAACGCAAAATGTGCAAATTAAGATTTATGCACTTGAATAAATCAGAAACTGCAGTTTTCAAGAAAACTCAGACTATTCTACTAAAATATTTTAAGAAGGGCAGACTGCACAGTGTGTAAGTGAAGGCATCTAACCCATTCAACCCCTCTAGCTCCATGCAAACAGTTCATTTATCACCACTTTCACCATAAACAATAGAACATGTCTGGATTTCCACGGTGTCTTGTGCTTGAGCTTCTGCATAGAGAACTTCATACTCAAATCACAGTCTTTTACAAACTGTCATGCATTATAAACAACAGCAATCAGGAAAAAAGCTGGTTGTAACATACCCCGTGTTACTATTTAGCAACACTTTATCTCTGTAGTCATATTTCTGATTCTACTGTCAAAGGCCTTGATTCTAAAGGCAAAGAGTCCAGATTGCATTCAGAGTCTGACACCCCATCTGTGTTTGTGTCCTCAAGTGCACCAACCTCAACACTCCTCATCTCCCTGTCTTCCTTTTCCTCAAACTCTTCTTCCATTTCGACTTTTTCGAGAGCCACCTCGTTCTCATAACAAAAGGAGTTCCTCGAGCTGGAGCCGTCGGACTTCCTCTCAGCTAGTTCCCTGGCACTACAGCTGGGTGTGCTGGGCACGTCATAAGTGTTTTCAAAGCGAGAGTAGTCCACTTTGTAGTAGTTCTTTTCCTCAAAGAGCACTGGCTCAAATCGGTGGCCCCAGAGGATCTCGCTGGCCACGTAGGAGCTCCGACACTGAGTAGTCATGGCTGTAGCCTCGACCATTCCCTCCAGAATCACTACGATCTCAAATTCTGACGTCTCCAACTCTTGTTTGCTCATCTCATAGAACGGGCTGTCCTCATCAATCTCATGCACAATGGTGATTGGCGACACCAGGAAGATTCGGTCAATGCCACTATCAAAGCCTACGTCAATGTCTACTTGATCCAGAGGGATGAACTCTCCCTCTGCCGTGGTGCGGGACTTGAGTAGCTGGGCCCTGACGTGGGCCTCCACCAGGTGACTCTTTCTTAGGTTCCCCACACGCCACATCAGGCAAAGTTTACCGTCCCTCATGGCCACTGTAGCATAATGGCTGAACACCAGGGTCTCGTTCCTCTTTTTGGGCTTGGCCATCTTGGCCATGACAGCACCGATGATGAAAGCATCGATGATGCAGCCCACAATGCTTTGGAAGACGACCATGAAGACGGCAACGGGGCACTTCTCTGTCACATAGCGATAGCCATAGCCAATGGTGGTTTGGGTCTCCACTGAGAACAAGAAGGCAGCGGTGAAGCTGTCCACATTGGAAACACACATCTGAGTCTTATTCTCTAAGTCCCCGTAAGCGAGGGCCACTACCCAGAAGGCTAAGCCAAAAAACAACCACGACAGAAGGAAAGAAAGGCAGAACACGAGCAGCATCCAGCGCCAGCGGATGTCCACGCAGGTGGTGAAGATATCTGCCAGGTACCGCTGGCCTTTCTCACTCATATTGATAAACTGCACATTGCAGTGGCCATCCTTCCTGACGAAGCGGCTCTGATGTTGCTGCTTTGTGTGCTCCTTGTTGACATTGCCGTTTCCATAGCCATTCGGGACGGCAATAGTGGCCAGCTTCATGCCATCTTCCTCAGAGGACACAATGCTGTAACGGTGGCTTCGCACACTCCCCATTACTTCTGCCTGGGAGGGCTGGGCCGATTCTGCTTTGGAAAACAGTCTAAGTTTTTGGTAGAAGCGTTGGAGAAACAGTTTTGAATGATCCCAGGGACAAACTCAAGCAGAAAATGTGGACAACAGGACTCGATCCTGCATGGAACAGGGGAGACCGGGCCTGTTCTGGGCACCTTTACAGAGGGCAGGTCACTCCTATCTGAAGGCTGCTTTGGACCTCATCAGTGAAGTGGGCTGTGGAAATACAAACAGAGAGAAAAACAGTTTTAAAGTAATTGGCAAGAACCAGAGCAAAGATCAGTGTGTGTGGGTGTGTGGTTGCTTGCTGTCTAAATAATTCAGTGTACGCTCAAAATTAGCAGCACTCTTCCTGCATACACAGACAATATACCAACAGTGTATGCAGTACAGTCACAAAGCACAGGTAATGCATTGTGCATACATTATCAGTATTAGATTAAAACTATTTTTCAAGCACTTAGATAGCTGACAAAGTGGGAAAGGATGTTTACCCTGCTTAATGTAAGTAATAATTAGGCAGGTCAGTCCAGGGGGAGTTGAGTCAAATTACAGATCAAGTTCATGGGAATCCAGTGAGCCACTGGAACGAAGATATAAGTAAAAGCTCTGTGCAGATGTGTCTTTAAACTAAACATAAGTGAGAAACAAATGTATATAAAATGTTGCATGCATTTAAACACTTTCACTAAATACTACATTCCATGCTATTTAATCTCAGTTTCAATAACATGCGCATACGCAAAGCTAAAACTAATTCACAACTCGTGTGCACCACTACACCGTGTAACATGATTTAATGAACCAGGCAGCTTTTCAGAGAGGATGAGTCTCTTTCTCTGAAAGCAACCGTAACCTTTCATCATATGTAATAGGGAAACAAGGGCAGCTAAATTAGAAAAGCTATTGACTTGGTGTGTGTGTTCTGAAAGGTCCATTAAAATGCATCACCACAGGCTACGAAAGGCCATGGTCAGCCAGACATGCTGTGCCTGTGCCAAAATAACTCCCCACCTCCACTTTTAACTCTGTCTCAAACGAGGGTCAACACTGCAATTGTGAAAAAGTTCCAAAAAGAAGTATGAAATAAAGTCTCGGGGGCCATTTCCACTAAATAAATTTAGTACATTTTCCTTGATTTTGGTTTGAAAACACAGCGCAAATGTCAAATGGGAAAGTCCATTATATAATCGTGTGTGTATCAAACTGTTCTGAAAGTGATCAAAAGTCATGTGGGATGAGATGTGCAGGACGAGGTCCCTTTGTTTGTCATCTTTGTTTATCTCAACTAATGATGTCACTGCTGGGTCGACTAGAAATAGCAACCTGTCACGCACACGGTTGGAAATATGGGGCTCCATTCATTCACTGCTCAAAGCATGTGAAAGAATTTCGTTTTGGGGGATTTTAGTGATTTTATATGATATTGATAATGCTGTATCCTGGTGCTACATTTTATTTTTTAAATCACACATTCTTTGTGAAAAAGTCTTGCCACACTTACACACTTTACCTCATTCACATGCTGGCCATTCAGTCAACAATTTGTTTAACCGAGCATTTTAGCTGCACAAAAGCCAAGAATGCACATAGACTACATGATTGGAGAGAAGTAAAGATCAAGAGGACGGCTGTGTAAGAAAAAAAAGACAATTGAGAGGGCATTTGTGTGACACTTATCTAAATCAGCCTACAGTTAACAGTGCTTTTTTTAAATTTTAAACTCACATAGGTGACCCCCATTGCAAATCAAATCTCAAACTTTTGTGGTGTTGGTGCACATCACAACCTGAGGTCCCTCTCTCTCCTCTGTCAGTTTACTGGGTTCTTTGGAGCTGAGCTTTCACTTGCTTACTATGTTGCATCACTTAATACTGCAGGTCGGTACATGGTGACAGACCAGGACTTCCAGAGGCTGCACAACCTGTGATTGTTTGTTTTGCATGTGTTCTCAATTAGAGCCAACAGCTGAGGCAGATGGAAACTGGTTACATAAAGCTGCTCTATTTATCATTACACAAATCAATAACTATGGCCAATCATTCAGCAGACTGTATCTTTTGTTATAAGCTTTAACAAGTATTGTTTTATAAAAGAAGCTTATTTATATTTTTGCAGCAATTTCACATATTTGTATTCATTTCATGTATTCATATTTTGTCATGTGTTACTCTACAGGGACAGACATCATGAGCCACAGAGTTTAGTACAAATCAAGTACAGGGGCAATGCATATCATCCAGTCAGCATCCGACAATCTCCGATGGCAGATGCAGTTCAAAAAGCAGCGTATAAGCTAATAATAATAACAATAAAAAGAGACAGGAAATCTACTGTTTAAAGCTACACTAGGATATGAAACAGTTATTTTTCATTTTAATTTAGTTTTGTATTACAGCACGTGATTTTTTTTCTGCAGAGAGACTATCGGTTATTGCACAGTGTATCTTTATATTCCCCACTCCCCATCACTTTCCCAATCAGAGATCAATCTTCCCCGCTTATTACACCTACCTGTTGGTCCTTGCAGCGCAAATCTGCCGTTTGCTCGTTGTAGTAAGTCCCATATGCGCCACATAAACACACCGCGTCCCTTTTGCTCTTGCTGCTCTTTTATTATGTTCACTTAGTTTCCCGTCGGGCGCCGCAAATTCTGCCATAACCCTCTCCAGCAATGCTGAAGAAGATGTTTGTCGTTGCAAAGACTGACTTTAAAAACACGTGTGCCTAACCCCGCCCCTGTCGCAGCGGCGGCCAATAGAAAGCTGCAGCGCCTGTTTGAGGGTCTGAGGATATTATCTGTCTGAATGGAAGACAAGGGGAATCAAACCCCCCTTTTAAAGTAGGGGGTTTAAAAACTTGACTTTTATATGTCACGACGCTAAGTATTTGTACTTTTCTCTCAAAGAATCAAGCAGATCTACTAGATAGAGTGGAGTATGCCTACTCTGATTTGATGACCACTGCTGAAGTGATAGTGAGTGTACTCAGTGAACACAGGGTGGCGATGTAGAGCTACAAACAGCATCGACTCATACAAGCGCTTGCCCCACGTCACGTGATAGGAATTATTATCATAATTCATGTTTCAGAGTTTTCAAAGGACAACACAACTTTTATTTGATTTGCATTTGTGGTAAAGGGATTGTATTCATCTAAAGCGTAAAAAAATGGCAGGTTATAAACACTGTATATAAAGTCACATATAAATATATTTACAACATATTTATCACACTGTTACATCCCTAAAAGTCCACCCAATATGATAATGTTCAGTTTTCTGGATGCTACAAACAGGTTTGCTGCATCACCTCTCCAGCGATGTCAGGATTCACCTGGCAAGTGTGTCCGTTTCTCCCAACTGACAGAAAGTGAGGACCGTGGGACCGACTGCCCTCTACAGGACGTCTCCCCCTGTCAAACTCCTCTGCACTGAGCAGGGGCACCGGCACCCACGTGGTCTCATTGAACAGAGCGTAGTCCACCTTGTAGTTCTTCTTGCCCAGTTTCAGCATGTCCCGAAAGCGCTGACCCCAGTGGATGTCTGCTGGTGTGTAGGTGGTTCGCGTCTGGTGGAGCATACCTGTAGAGTCGCCGGTGTAGGTGAAAGACACCACCAGTTCAAAGTCGTTCCCCAGTAGGTCGTCAGGGCCCAGGCTGTAGAGGGGACTGCCAGGTTTCAGATTGTGGATAATGGTGGCTGGCGTGGCGAGGACAATGTCTCGAGTCTGGATGTCCAAGTCCTGGTATGACATCACAACAAACCCCATTGGCTTTCTTACAGAGCGGACCAACTGGGCCCTTGCGACACCCTCCACGATGTGATTACCTCTGAAGTCCCCGAGTCGCCATGACAGACACAGAACCCCGTCTCGCAGGTTGATCACTGCACATCTGCTAAAACCCACCGTTTGAGCTCTCTTACGAGCACATGCCATTTTAGCAATAACAATACCAATGACAATGGTGTCAAGGAGGCAGCTAAATACATCTTGAATCGTCACCACAATAATGGCAACGATACAGTACTCAGACGTCGCCCTGAAGCCATAGCCGATAGTTGCCTGGGTCTCCATCGAGTACAAAAAGGCTCCAGTGAAGCCATGCACGTTGAACACACAGGGTTTGTGACCTGCATTGTCAGTGTCTCCGTGTACGTGAGCAATGAGCCAATAACAGAGGCCGAAAAAGAGCCAGGAGAGAATGTAAGAGAGGGAAAAGATGAGGAGCATCACCCTCCATCGGATCTCCACAAGAGTGGTGAAGATGTCCATCAGGTATGGGCTCCAGTCTCCAGGGGCCTTCTGGAAAAGCACCGGGAAACTGCCATCTCTCTGCATGTAGCGTGGCTGCCGGCCCTCATTCCGGCTGCCCAGTGTGTGGATTGTAGTGTAGCAGGTATCAATGATGACGTGCTCGCCCCTTTCTGTGCTCATTATGACCGGGGCTACCTTTCAGTCTCCTGTAGAAAGACAGAGAAGAGATGGAAATTGCACCTTAGAATGACATTTCAAGTTAAAGTTGAACAACTGGACAAGTGTACTCCTGGGCCGGAGGGATGGGATTTTACTCATCACTTGTGGCAAAAATGTGAAAGGCTCTCAGACTTGTTTGTTAAGCTGAACCCTTCATGTTTGAGCAAGCAGCCTAGGTCACTCTGAGCCTCGGGTTATCAGCAGCAAATAACTTGAGCAGTGCCCAACTCTGAGTGTGAAAAATGTACTTGAAGAGCACGGGTTTCTGGCTGGTTGATTATTTACCAGACGTTCCATTACTGCCTGGATGCTGTCCAAATCAAATGTGCTAAAAGCTCTCTATAAACACTTCAGTGTCTGCATCATAAGCAAATGTAATAAAGCAGGTGGGATTTCATTTAGCTTGTTGTAATAAAAACATTTTAAAAGTTTGACATTCAGCATGGAAGTATTTAAGCTAATGCATAAATCACAGTTAATTAATTAATGTCATCATTTAAGATGGGCAATGTCAGTACAGCATATAATGACATTAGTTGCGATGTTTTAATCAGTAGTTTTGTAGAGCTTTTGAAGTACAGTAAGAGGGCACAGAACAAAGCCAATAACAAAACTATGTTAATCATATTCAAATGAATCACACGCAGTCCCACTCTTGCTTGTTTTCGGTGACTGATTCAGCTTAAGCCAGCTTTTTCTGAAATGTGTTACATCCACAGCCATTGCAATTTTAGTCAACTTAAAACATTATATGTGAAAAACAGCATATTTATTTGATTTTATTCACACAAGCCATCATTGAAAGTCATTACATATTTGTAATCTTTGACATAATATATCAAAGGAAGAAAATCCCCCCTTTATACGTTGAATGCTCCAAGACAAAAGTCCTTCAATCTTGACCTTGTTCAGGTATTGATCTGAGCCCATGATGAGATATATATATATATATATATATATATAGATTTGGTCATGACCATCTGACAAGATTAACTAAGGCTTTGGGTCCGGGGAATCTATTTCCCACAGTGAGGAACCTCTTTTTAATCAGTTTGGCTTATCTCTTTAGTTTTTAGTTTTGCCAGAGTCTGTTGCCTCCCAGATGTGACCCAGAACAATTGCAAACAGGGAGTCAGCAGGCTTTTGACAGTAGTTTTAAACTGACGTATCTTAGAGAAATACCAAAAAAACAAAAACAGAACAAGATATGGTGCTTTCTGTAAATTTCCCAAAAATATCTATATGTTTTGCCCCACATAGCTGTAAGGCAGAAAATGTATACTAAAGAAAATACAAGCATGATTGTCATGAATGTGTTTATATCATTTATGTCTTTACTCCTCAAGTTCTAAGAAAGTATGTCTCGGTTAATTAAGCAAAACCTTGAGCTCAGTGCGGTGAAGTTATTAAGGTATTTTTGTCCTCATGAGGGTAAATTATTATCCCTCAACCACCTCTAAGAGCTTTCACCTCCAAATGTTACCTCAAATGTTAAACTTTAACCAAGCCATTTTGTCTTTAGTATAACCAAAGTCAGGATATTTTTGGTACTTTCTTATACTATATTTTAGTTATCTGAAAGCTGCTTGAGCTGTCACTGATGAAAGGCATGCTATCAAGTTTATGTTTGAGTGTGCAATGCTGAGTTCACTCACCCTCTAATCAATACATGTTTTTTTAAGCCATGTCCTTCCTTGAATGAATTGTGTCAGACCTATCTACTTTTTATTGCTTAACTGAGTCGCTTGAGAACACGAAGCTGATGCTTATCTCAGTTTATGATAAATGGCTTCGCATAAGTTTCTAATTGTACACCTCCTGTGATTTAATTGTGTACCCAAACAATTGTGGGTAACTGTACACTGTCTAGGTTATAGTGTTTGTGCACTAGTGCCAACTGCAGTCTTTAAAACACAGTGTTCCTGTGCCTGTCAGTCAGACAAATGTGAATCCAAATAAGATGTTAGTGCAATTTGAATGGGCTCATGTTGGCTGGTAAACAGTCACTGAGCACACAAGTAAACAAAAATACTCAGAGACTGAAAAAGTCAAAGACAGGTGGAAATATGGATCGTCGTGCATGAAAACTTTAGGAACAAAGATGCTAAAAAAACAACTCGAACTTGAGCTCAACTTCCAGCTACACAGGTTTTGTATTTCAACAAAGGCTCAAATGATTCGTAAAACAAGAACTCTGATGATGAGAGACAACAAAAAAAAGCTTTTCAAACTCAACCGTATAATCTCTGGTGTTGTATAATTACTCATTTCTTTTGCATTGACTATCATGCGACAGTTATGTTGCAGCAGGTGGCGATGGTATAAACAAGTCAATGAAAATGTATAGAAAAACAGCAAGTAACATGCATGTCTAAGAAGGTGTATTGACTCATTAGCTGCAGTGTTTCAAACTGTTGCATGCTGATTTCTACACAGCGAATTGAGGGACAAGTACAAGGACAAGTTACAGGACAATCAGGTCTAGGAATCAGGTATAGGAAAAAAGGCCACCCTCCAGCACTCCTATGACACAGAGTTACAAAACAAGCAAGGAAAATTACCAGGACTAACTTATAATGTTATGGTATGGCGGTATCCAATATTTTCCATCAATGTATGTCAGCTTTTACCGGTATGTTTGTTTCTTACTCTCTATTTCTTTGACCTACATAGCTGCACTTATTTCATTTGATGTGATACGTTTTATCCAATTTACCTTTTTGCTTCTTTCTTTGAATCCTTTCAAGACTCTGTATGAGCACATTGGACTAATAGGCTTGAATCTATTTTGGGTCATGTTTAGTTATATGAGGGTTTCTGCTGAAATGCCTTTAATCATGATTTAATTTAATGCAGTTAAAGTGCTAAAACATAATATTTAACATGAATTCACTGCAAAACACTGACAGAACAAAAGAAAAAGCCCTCGACTCAGTTGCATAAAATCTTTCATGATGTTGCTTCAGTTAGTGGCAGTACTAAATAATTGCTATCATGTTTGTTTGTCAGTGAAGAGTTAATTATTACAATTTGTCATCATGTTTCCCCCATCTGGCTGGCTTGACCCTGCAAGTATCTTAAAGTATTATTCTGTTGAATGTTGTATGTATTCAACTGCATTTATACTTATAGTATACAATATAGTAATTGAATCCTACTTACAGGAAGTCTAGTCTTTGACACACTATTCTAACCACCAATATTATGCATCTTTTGTAAAAAAAAAAAAAAAAAGCATTTTTCCTCAGCATGGAAAATTTAAACCTTTATTAATGTCAGAGTCCGTGTTCATTACTTTAGTATATCTTTAGTATACCTACAGATCCTATAAAAAGCACACATAGTATATTTCAATATTCAACTTACTTGCGGTGTAGAATTTAGAGTTTGTCAGGTGTCACATAAGCTCATCAGTTTTGCCAAGCATCAAACGATGTGCTGCCACAGTTAAATAACCTCTGAGTTCAGTCGGCTGCAGAGTGCTAGTGGGCCGGCCTGGTCCTGAGGCAAAGTCCCATTTGGTTTTGATATCACAGCAATCCCTTCCCTCTCAAACCTTATTGGACAATCTGGAAGAATTTATGACATATGGAATATTTTAGAGCTCGGGACAAAAACATCCAAATTCTTCTAGCTGTCTCTTCCTGATAAGACAGAAATTGCGCAATTAGGCAGAGAAATATTGACGATTTATGGGTTATTTGAAATGGGCAATTTTGAAACAATGCATATTTGAGTCAATTCCCTTCAGATTTCCGTAATTCATTAGACAGAGAGTTAACCTTTGCTCCATCACGCTGTCATTGGCACAATAATTTCCTTTGTCTCTTTCCTCAATTTTGGTCTGATAAGACAAGAGAGATCGCTGCTGAACCGTCCGGACACGTTCACTTTTATTGCAGTCATAAGAGCATCCGAAGCTGTTATAAAGAGGTCGTCAACACCAAAACAACCTTGTTGTGTTTTTTAAAAATAGAACGTGACCCCCACCTCCTCCTCCCCCTCCTCTCCCCTCTGAATCCTACCTGATTCATCACGCATTGGTTTTTTTAAGATGATGTGTGAGGACAGAGAAAGAGACATTCCTCTGAGAGATAACCTGGAAAAAAAGGTTAATCTGTCTGTGATTTAGAGGCAGCAACTATATAATGAATGAGTGAAACGCAGACAGAAAACAGCGTTACTTCATTTTCTACAGTACCCAATATTACCCATAAACTGTGAAATACAGGACAGTGGAGGGATTTATTGGAGCGCCCTGCACCACGTGGCACTACAACACCCAACATGATCATGTAACAAATAATGATGATGCACAATATAGGGACATGCAGGTGAGAGGTTCAAGTTGAGTCAGTACAGAGGCGCGTTTACAGGCTGAGACTGGGATGTTGGAACTGAAGTAAGAAGGTAATTTCATTTTGTTAGGGATAAAGAGTCAGCACCAGACAGGAATTTACCTTCATCGTGGCTTGAATTGAAGCCAGTGGGAGTTATTGACACTCAGAGAGGAAGGTGTAATAAGAGAGGATTTGGAGAGATTAAAGACAAACTGCAGCGGTAATGAGGTGAAATTGCTTAATTTGACAGAATGAATAAATAAATCTGACAGATCTGATGAAGAAACCTGATTTTGGGGTGGGAGGGACACGGTAGGGGCAACTTCGTTTTTTTTTTTTTGGTGGGCTTTATGTGGTGAGAGCAGCGTGAAGAGCTTTAAAGACAGCCAGTGGTGTTTGTCAGCTACCTGTATCTGTGGGTCAATACACAGCAGGAGAAATTGCACCTATCTTCTGACTGTTTGCACAGGATCACCAAGGGATATGCTGAACAATTAATTACGCGATGGTGTTCTTACACATGATTGTGGGTCAGGCATAGTGTCTCTTAGTGTACCCATGTGGTGAATATGCGGTTAAATGTCGCAGACAGGGCCTATTCAAGTGTCATGTCAAGCTAAAACCAAAAAAAAAAAAAAGAGAGATGACAGGAATGGTAAAAAAAACTAAAAAACACTGGCACACAGCTGTCAGTAAATCTGCAGTTATTAGTCATAGGTGAAGTCTAATTCCTCGCACACATGTTGAGATTTCTTACCCACAGTCTGTGGAAAGCTTCTCATCTCATCATCTAATAATAAACATAATCACATCTCATTAAACAATATAGACTGGGAGAAGTAATCCTACATATATTCAAAGCATTGGTTCACGTTAATTTATCTCAGATTTTAGGATGTGGACATGCTGACTCCATCTGCACAGAACGCAGATGTCTGGCTGAAATGTTGATCAAGAAAGGCTTTACATCTCAGCCACAGTATGAAAACTGCATCCAGCCGTTCATTGAATACCAAACTCTATCAGATGCAAGTCCTGTCTTTTACATTTATATAGTCGAGCTAACTGAGACTTCCGTTTAGTTTCTCCTGACTTGACAAGAATTTTGATTATTACAATTACAATTGTTCTCTGTGTGTTTGTCATTTATTATTTAAAATGTCTGTATGTTGGTGTTATTGGTGTTTTCCAATAGTGTTGATACTTTGCGTGACTTTCATTCATTTATTCAAAAACACTCTACACACTTACCATGCATATGAACAGCATCACAGTTTGAGTCACCGTGCGTCTGCCTGTGCTGCAGGAACTCACTTCTGTGATTGCCTGCTCTTGCTGGTGTTGAGCATGTTGGTTGCCATGGTGCTGACGCGGTCGGACAAAGATGGTAGCCTCGTTCACTGCTGCCAGATTGTTTAACAAAATTCAGCATGTGTTGTGCTGCAGTACTTTTTATACTGAGTGGAATATTTTGACGCTCACAAAGTCAAAACACTTTGTGACCTGCTCTGACTGCCACTTCAGTCCCCACAGAAGCCCGAGCTGACACAAGCGTCGTTCAGCTGATCGCCTCATAGGACAGTCAGATTCTCCAAAAGCAGGCCAACTTCCTGGAAGATCTCGACGCAAAGACACTGGACACTGAGAGACATCGTAAGTTTGAGAACACAGTGGATATTTTACTAGTGCTATTTCTTTTTTGGCTCTGTATACTTTACTGCCGGGACTTATCTGATGGAAAATTATAGATGTACAATTAACCATTTTGATTTCTGGTACTAATAAAACAGGCATACTGCATGTTAATGCATGCCATTACTTTATTTAAACAGCTAAACGGAGCTGTCCTCAATAAAATTACTTACATAAGATCTCATAAATTCAACATTCAACTGCAAAGATACTAATCTCAGCATACATTTATTGCATGTTATACGTTTAACCTCACATTCACTCTAATATAACAATATAATATTATGGGGCTGATTTGCACTTTGTACTGTAGTTTGACTCTTGATGTTTGATAACTGAAGTTTTAAATATCCAAAATTCCACAACACCGTCTTCAGGGCTTTTATGTTCATATTTCAAGAATGTAATCCATGAAATAAGATACTTATATTACCGTTTGTCAACACAAATACAAATATAGTAAATGTGTGTTTGATGTATGCGACACTAAACTGATGTTTCTTTGTTGCCACCTAGTGGTTGAATCACGCACTGCTAACAGCCTGGTGACCTCCACTACTGTACTTTTTTCCTAAGTTTCTACACAGGTACTCTGACTTGGACCTTATTTAGGAGTTACAGTTCAATACACACTATGTTAAGATAACATGATCACACCACTTGTACAGTTACTCAGTTATGGGGTATGCAATAGTAAGATTGACATTTTGCAGTCAGAAATGATGGTTATAAGTTTATGGATTACTTTTTTTTGTAAAACACAACTATTTATTAAGGAAGTCCCGGGTAAATTACCAGCTTTTGTATTTAAATCACACCCAAGTAGCACTCACATAGAAACATTTTGAACTTTAGAAACGTCTCCCTACCATGCAATGTTTTCTTTTTAACAAAATAAAGTCTGATTAAAACAACATAGAATATCTTTCGTGTCTACAATCTTGGTTTAAATAGTAGGCACAATAAAGTAAAACTATTTATATTATCCCCAAATGCCTTTTTCACAACACTACAGAGCACATTCATAGATACTGCAGGGCTTCGCTGTCAAAAGTCACAGTAGTGGCTCAAACTCAAGCTCCTTGTGAAACACATTTAATGCTTTCAATTTTACAACAAAACTGCCCAGAATTTATGGCACTGTCTACATCCACGTCCCCTGAGGAATCAGATCTTTAACTCATGACTGAAGATGAATTAAAGCTGACAGCCTGGTAAACACAGCTTACCGGTAAGGGTTTGATTGCGCTTTTACATTTCGCAAATGACCTTACATCAGTGATAATATAACTGTGCTCTGCACGGACGCAATCGCCTGCACTGCCCGAACAACTGTATGAAATGTATTCACAAGCTGCATTTTATTTGAATTGTTAGAGAAGTTAGGATTCCTCTGCCAATGAATTTGAAGGAAACAACACATACAAAATCAGTTTTACCAAAAACTGAAGTGAAATTACAAAAACCCATATACCCTCAGAAACCCAGCCATTTGCAACAGGAATCTAGTAAATATAATGTATGCATCCGGCGTTGTACTCCATCACACTGCAGACGTTCGTCACGCATCCTCTTCACTTTCAAAGCCGCTCCGTTTTCTTCATGGCCTTTAGTGTAAAAAAATTTTTATAAAAAAGTTAATGCAACCCGTCATTAAGTCAACAATGCAAAGGAAAAGCATGTTTACTTTTCATGTACCTGTTTAAATATCTGAACGCCAAGATAGTTCTGCGCCATGCTTCTCAGGTTGGATTGTCCACCCACCTTGCATCTGACATAACCATACAGGTTGGCCCATTGTAAAACCAAGCCCATGATTACTACAGCCTGTGGGGCAAAATAAATAAATAAATGTTTAATCACAAACAGTAGCAATTAGCAGCTAATTGGACAGAGATGACATTGAAATCCATGATCAAAACCACTAAACTGACCAGCCATTTGATCTTGAGCGACAAGATGGTGCTGAACACAAAAATGACCCAGAAGACGGGGCACACGACGAGTCCAAGCCAGAAGATCCGTGACTCGGCGCTAGAGGCTGGGTTCAGGCTGCGTGTTTGCTAAGAATAGCAGACGAGATTTAATTTCATGTAAAAATAATCCAAGAAAAAAAAACGTGTTCTTTGCAAAGTCATGTGCGGTGTTCTCTTGGTGACAAATGATATAATCTAAAAAGAGGACAATGCAGCTGTTCTATGTTACAGTATCTTCAATTGTCAAAAAAAAAAAAATAGGTCATGCAGCTACATTACGCTTTACAAAGGCAAATCTTACATTGGCATTAATTATCGCTGCATGGTTTGGGTGTAAGGAGTCTGTGAAATTGTAGATGCGCCATGGTTTCTGGAATGTGGTCACTCTGTTACTTTGAATATCCCTGTATTAACTGAGATCTCCATCTCGATTACTGCCAAGGTCATGTTTAATTGTAAAAAGGTAACGTGATGAGGCTGTTTAGCTCACAAAAGGATGTTTGACTCTAGTTTCTTTTTTTTTTTCCAAATGCGTGTCTTATTTTCTGCCTGAGAAACCTTCTTTGTTAAGAAAGATTTTCTCTTGAGCTCGAAAGATCCATGTGCAAATTCCAGCAAGGCATTTGAACTTCTGCTTACCTTCCTTGACTCAAATACCCAGTGGCTCTTTCCATCTTCATCCACTTGATTCCACCACCGAAGGCCCACCAACAATCTGCCAGATACATTCTGGGGTAAAAAATTTTAAATTCTGTAAATGAAAACCTAATACTCTGATTTGATTCTATCATAAACAACATGCATGTAGCACACTTATATACACAAATATGCACACAACAAAACAGCCACAGATCCAATCTAACAAGAAACATGGTTATGCAAAGAGACAAATGAATCAGCAACAATTTAAATAATTAATGGGTGTATGATTTCCGTCATATGTGACTGTAAACGGAATATAGTTGAGTATGTGATGTTGGTCACACAAAACAAACAAACTGGGACATTTCACTGTTTGCTATAGCCCTGCATGTAACACAAACACTGAGGTGTTATAAATAAAACTAAAGCATGGCACAGGATGATTTATTTCCTGACCTGCTCACCTTGACAGTCCAGAAGTCACACGACAGCAGGAGGATGATGGTGACCATACAGGCAATGAAACGACTGCTGATGATATCGCACAGTAAGTAAACCAAGATGGCACTCGTTCGGAAGAAGAGATGGAAAAACGAGGCCAGCGGATGTCTGAAACACACAGACTGTCTTTTTAATTCTTTATAGTTGAAACACAACATTTGGTCAGAATATAGAGACTTTTACTAAGGACACTTAATATAAATCCACGGAAGTATAGCACATCTCACCTGATGCTGGACTTTCTTAGCTTGGCGTTATCGTCATCTTCACCAAAAAGAGGGGCGTCTTGGAATTCCTGAAAACATTCATTAAAAACATTAGCAGGTTAATGCTAATGCAGCACGAGCACACACCGAGTCGATGTTTCCACGGCCGAGTTTGCCATTTTTATTCTGTAAAGTCATGAACATTAAAGTATTGATTCAGACGAGCTACGCTAATACCCAAAACTAGTACTGATTCTAAGTAATCACAAAAACTAATTTACTAACGTTTACCTCTCTCTGCATTTTGACCACTTCGGAATGTATTTCCTGGTGACGTGGTTGTAAACAAAACCGTGTGCTAAGGACCCCAAGGAAGTGCGGCTTTAACTTCGCCTGACTCAAAGGTAAACCAACTCAAATAAATAGCAATTTGTGTTCCAGTGTGGATACATGCTTTCATTTTGGTCCTTTTAGTAGCCTAAGTTCTAACAAAAGGCTTTGGGTTAAGCATTTATTTAGTGCGTTTATTTATTTGACTATTTGCACAGTTTTTGCATTACAACTACTACAGCTGCTATAAGTAATAACGATGATGATGAGTGGTGACACAATAATTATTTCCTTTACTCAACTTATTTCATTGCTTGATTTTATTTAGTGCATACAGAGCCTGAAGCATAAAACAAGTCATACAAGATTAGCTTCACAATTCCTTATTTTTTAAGTCCTGAAAACATTTTGAATACATTTACATTGTCACATATACAAGTAATAGTGAGAGACATTGTGGTGATGGTATTTGTCGGCCAATATCTCACAACTTTATAGAGAAATAACGAAGTATCATCAAAACAAACTAGAATTCATACAAGACAGCTTTATAATGTCAAAACAGTTGGCTGTACACGTTGTATGCTCCTGCAGCATTATGAGGTCAGAAAAACCTCAAACAGACTGGCAACTGAATGCATGCGGTAAAAGATGCCAAAAGGAAGTCCGACATTCACAATAGCGGCCCACATGCTGAATTTGTAGAATTCAGTTTCAGTCGCGAGGTCAAACTGGGGACGTGCACCGAATGCTGGCATGATCCACAGCTATCAAGGAGACAGAAACATGAGAACAGGTTGAGTATTTGGTGAATTTAAAAACTGAATTTGACAGTGTGAGGGAAAAGTGGTACTCACTATGATGTTGCCCAGCAGCAGAAACGCACAGACCTCCTTCAACACCCGTCTCTTCCACAACAGTTTGGGTCTGTGCTCAGCTGTGTGGCTGTGTGCTGTGAGTACTGGGCCGGGCTTTTTGTCCATGTCTGATCCTTCAAGGATGCTCAGATCTTTGCTTGGCTGAAGCACATACGGATTTGCAACCACAGTGACCGGGTCAACCTCGTGGAAGGGCTCCCGATGCAGACCTTCGATGATGAAAAAGTTCTGCAGGCCGAGTTGGATCACCATCAGGATAGCCCAGGTCAGGTTGAGCCTGTTCAGGTGGCCTTTGGCTCCAGTTGCAACCATGGCAACGATGCTGAAATAGCTGATGATGAACTGTCCCAATGAGGCTCCCACCAGCAGCACCACATCCAGGCTGCGTGTGGGGTTTTTCTCCGATACATGGTCCCTGTGGTCAACCTTGTAGATGGCACAGCCGATCACAGTAGACACAGACATCAGGGTCACTATCACTATATTCATGACAAAGTGAATCATCAATGCGTTGTCTTTCTTGTCCGTATCATTCGTTACTTTTTTCATTTCCATCTCATACATGATGAAGGTTGCCAAACCGGCCACCACTAAGACAAGTCCCGCCACAGGACAGAAAAATACATCCTTGAGACGGAATTTTAAGTAGTGGTGGCTGTGTTCGTCTACTACTCTACCGACGTTTTTCCACAAGACGTAGGTCATGGCAGAGGCAAAGAGACTGTACTCGATGTTGAAGGGGTACAAGTAGTAGTAGGCCTCCTTGAAGATGTTACACGAGCTGTGGCTGCACTTGCACTTGTCTCCATAACCCGCTGTAAGACACCACAGAGCACAGGTGGAAAGAAGCATTATGTTGTGGTATTTTATTGATTGCTATATCTACTTTCATTGCTTTATTTGGCTTGAATTACCTCTGTCCATGTAAAGTCTTCGTCCAGAGAGTTTAGTGATGTTGTCTGGATAGTCGGGAAACGTTGTTTGGTGAATTGACTCCTCAGTGACCACAGTCATCCACAAAACTAGATTTGTGGACAGGGTGAGCATCAGCCCACAGCTAAATGAAAAGAAAAGAGGGTTTATACATTATATCAGATTTTAATGTCATATTTATACAACATTTAAAATGACTAGTTTTCTATCAAAAACCGGTGTATTACAGTTTAGAGCTGCAACAACTAGTCAATCAACTGATTAGTCAACCAACAGATAAATAATCTGTAATAATTTTAAAATCAATTAATCATTTGAGTAATTTTTTAAGCAAAATGCCAAAATGTACTCATTTTCACTTCAGCAAATGTGAATATTTGCTGGTTTTCTTTGTCCACTATGATAGTAAACCGAATGTTTCAAATATTCACCAGACTAAACAAGCAAATCAAACATTTCTGATTTTATCAATGAAAGTACTGTGGCAGCAACTTTGGAATAAAAATGCTCTCTCAGTTGTTCTGGGCAACAGGTGTTAAAGGAGAAGCGTTCACTTTTAAGTATCAAAATAGATACCCTCAGGCATAGCATGCTTATAAAGACAGTGAACCCAAGGAGGAAATCCACGTATCAACTACCGTGTAAGGTTCCTTTGTAGTTGAACACAGTCCTTGGCGTGAATCCACAAAAAGTATGTCTGCAAATTGATTGCACAATAATATTAATAGTTCGTATTAATAAAGGCTCTCAGTAACATTTCTCGTTTTTTTGTAATTGGCATTTTTACCTGCACAACTGTGAAAGCAAGCTGCACCACAGGGAATGCAACTTTAACAGCGGAATCGCAGTGGAGGTAGCCCACATAGCTGGTGATCTTGAAAATGTCCATGACAATACTGAGGAGTCCACATAGCACAAGTCCTCCTGAAGGAGCAAGAACACGTAGAACACGGGAAGAAAATCATAAAGCTGCTTTGTAATCAAAAACACTTCATTCCAAAGCAAGTGCAACATTTGCTCACCCCTGAGCCATACAGGTCCAGCATGGCCATCCTTGTAAGCGACAGCATTTTCTTTCCTGGGCGTGTAGATGACATAATAAACGATCCAGACGGAGGTTAAGAGGAGGAGGACGATGAGGAAAATCTGCAGGTCAGGGGTGCTGATGTTTGCATTGCTGTGGGCACTGCCACTGACCAGGGCACAGCCCAGGATCAAAATGTTTAAACAGATGATCCCAGACAGCATCCACCCCCAGTTTCGACCCCGCTCCCTCACCACTCCGGTGGAAGAGACGTTCAGGTCGGGTCCACACGTGCTCCCCGCTCGGCCCGGTGCATTGATGTTGTTGGACAGTTGGGCCTCCTCCATCTTCCTGTCTTTGGCCGTCATTCTGCAAGGTTCACAGGGACTGCCATCGGTCAAACAGTTGCATGGAAGGCCAGTGTTTAAACACATGGTTCTTCTTTCTAAGATCTATTCACAAAGGACTTGTGTGCTGCACCGAATGCCATATGAGACAGGTGTAACAGGTACACCACCTTATTGGCTGCCTTTTAAAGGCAGATCCCGCCCAAGCAAAATATTTCCATATACACAAAATCAGCATATTTGTCATCTTTTTGGTGCTACACAAAAGAGCTGTTTCAAATCAACAAATGGGATTTAATTTCCTCTTCTTGTGGCTATAGTTTTGGCAAGCAATGCATACAAACAGTGCTGTATTGAGAGTGAGAATCCACACACATGGATTAGCTGTGCCACTTTTTTAAAGGAAAGTCACACTATCCCTCTCCATCTCTGACCTAATCAGGAATAACACCAGGACAGGTGAAACAGCCATGTAATAATGTAAATACAGCTCTTGTCGATTTCCTGAATCAAGCTCTTATAACAATTTGACAAAGCAGTGACCTTCTAAAAATGAAGAAAAGATTTCTGGATACCTGTAAGCCTACCTGATGTAGTGGGATCCTGAGAAGCAGCCTCAGCCATCACAGCTTTTATATGCCATCAAAAACAAGGAGGTGTACAAAGAGTCATAAATGTCAATAAATCTGTTATAAACGTCACCATATTATTACTAAACACAGGGTGTTGTGCACAAAATATTCATATGAAGTTCAAAAGATGTTTTCAGGAAAAACCTTTTCTCACAAAATCCAAAATCCAAAGTAAGAAACCGGTTCTTTTTTTGATAAACAGCAATTTTTTGACAGTACAATACATTTTTATTGCAGTCATGTGTTGTGAAAGTTTAAACCGCATGCACAAAATACATGTTTAAGTAAGAAGGAACAAAACTTAATGAACACAGCCATTTTTTCATGATCTTTTTTTGTACTTTATTTACCTTAGAGGCTTTAAGCATTGTGTTGTCTTTGATACATTTTTTGTTTACTGTGGCTGACCACGCGCAGTTCCGCCTAAAACGCCATCTACATTCTCTAAATAGAATGAAAAGAAATACTTTCGGTTCTTTACTGCTTTTCATGACTCAATGAAGCGATGTGCGTCTGTTTACTGTCTGCAAAATGGGGACAGTACATGCAAAAGCTGGTGCAAACGTGTTTATTTTAGATTAGTACTTAGGCTAATATACACCCTTCTTAGTATTGCAACACTCCATGGTACTCGTGAAGTTCTTCTTTGTCTGCAAATAAACAATGCTTTATTCAAAAGAATGACAGTGACACCAAAGTGACTCCAATTCTTCCCTATGTGTCAATCACAATGAGACATCTCCAGTAGCCTAATGCTTTTATATTCTCACGTCTCTATTATTTTCATTTCCTGAACAAGTTTATAAAACAGCGATTTTGATGATTTTGTCTTGACATGTATTCCTGTGATAAAATAAAGGAAAGTTATTATATATATATATATATATATATATATATATAATAACTTTCCTTTTAGTATTAGCTAAAACGAATGTAGTCTAATACATCAGTCTTGCAATAAATCCATACCTCCATGCAGGTTCAAATGTTCAGTTTTTACTTTAGAGAGGATGTATTACAGGAGTGCTGCATTATACTGCTTTAGTTTTAAATAGGTGTACCTAATAAACTGGCAACTGTGTCTATGTGAGTGTACATCAATATACAAACGGATAATATCGTTTTAAAGTGATTTCTGAGAGCCGGGAGAGGCATGAGATCATAAATGGATAGTCAAGTAAAGTCAGATTCAAATTCACAGTCCCAAACGGAACGTTATAGTCCTAATAGGCTACCTGATCAGGTGCATTCAGTTAGGGGTAGCCGGGACTTGAAACGTTTATACTCTGGGAGGGGGGTTTGTTGTGTTTTGGACCACCTCGGCCACCGGGAGCACTGTTACCCCGCACGATGCGCACCGCGGCGTCCCTGGATACCACCGACGCGCTCTGCCCGTCTGCTCCTCCACTGATCAGCAGGCAGCGGCGTGGGGGAACCGGCGGGACCAACTGGCGCTTGAGCCGGCCTGCTCCCACAACGTCGCCGCACGACGACGACGACGATGGTGGTGGTGGTGACACGGAATGGAGTCGAGCAGGGTGCGTTAATTGTGCACCATGAATGACAGGTACCACAAGGCGGCCCGGGACGGCTACCTGGACCTGCTCAAGGAGGCGACTCGGAAGGATCTCAACGCGCCGGATGAAGATGGCATGACACCGACGTTATGGGCGGCTTATCACGGCAATCTGGAGGCTCTGCGGCTGATCGTGGCGAGGGGGTGGGTAGAAAGCCGGTAGCCATATGACTTATTAGGGCTCGTGCGCAATATAGGCGGCAACAAAAAACATTTGTAAGGTTAAAGTAAAAAGGAACTATTTGACCATGCCCCCCTGTTATAACGAACGCGTTTCAGTGTCAGAAGAGGCAGACTACGCCAAATAATTGTCGAAGATTATCCAAATTTCATTATTTATTCATTTCATTTTATTTTTACGGCAGTTTTGTAGTTTAACCATACAATGTCCAGCTACTAAAGTAACAATACACCCCTTCCAATGTAGGTCACCTTTTACAATCATAGCCAGAGGAGAGGACAGGCCCTGACATATACAGTGTTTTTGCTAATTTAAGTACCTTTACCCAAATAACCTGTTTGATAACTATTTTGTTGGCCAACAAACGCACAACAGGGCATCTTTTATGGCTGACCTGGTTTGCCTGTCAGCCAGAAAAATGGGCCTATTGTGAATCTGCTTAATTGGGTTAAAATATGTGAGGAACTTACTGTAAAAGTGAAACATCATTCATCAGTGTTGTGGTAAATATGAGAATTGAGGAAAAGTTATGGACGTTTCTTTTTCCCGGCAACAAAGCGAGGAAGGCTTCCAGTGCTACGTGACAATACTAAATTCACTATTTCCCACGGAATAAGTGTAAACATGCTCTGTAGGCATTCAGCTGCCAAGGACATAGTATTCCCCTATTGATAGCAGAAAACATAAACTCCTGATTGACACCAGGTACTTAAATTAGTCGCCATAATGTTTCACAGAGGCACCAATCTCGTGAGACCCGGGGATATAATGGAGAGAAGTTTAATACTGCTTGACAATTTCATGGGAAAGATGCCATGCAGTGCTATATTTGGCAAGTATATTGCACTGGGTGGCTTTACCGTAACATCAAGCTGTCATAGGAAGTGAAGACGTAAACAGCCCATAATGTGATAAAGAGCAGGGGAGGGATAACTGGGCAGACATACCACTGCTGCGGTCAAAGTTTTACTAGGAAAGACATAAATTATGACACATAAAACTATCATGTTAGATGGTCTCTACATACAGCAAGCATATTGTATAATCTGAAGGTGATAAATATTTCATCTCAAACTAAAAATTTAACACAGCTAATTGCGGTTTATCCTTTGACATAAGTTTATAGCATTTTATGTTCCTTCAACTATTTGAGTACAGGGTTAACAGTGTAATTCCTCTAATTGATCATTGTTTTATTGTCACTTGCTGGGCTGTTTGCCAGGTACTGTCCATAATCCATGCATACTGATGTCAACCATTCCCCTACATTTGAACTCAGTCAACTCTTGATCCTCAGACAGCTTCTTTTTTTCTGACCGTTTAAACCCAATCCTGTCCAGACAAAAAGAGCAGGGGGGCTGAAATCAGAGTGGCACTTTGCTAATCGCTGGCATGGCTGCGTATGGCAGATCTGACACACATTCCCTGTGAAAACCTTACAACGCAATCCATCAATAATACATTTGCACCTCGACAGTAGCTTCACGTCCATCGTATCAAATATTCAGCAGCCTGTACGTGGCTACATTGCAAGACAGGGACTAGACAGTTCAGTAAACATGTAAATTCAGGGAGTGTGACGCCAATCAGACGATTCTAAGCTGAAAATAAATGCAGAAATTTTAAGTTACCAATATTTAGTTGGGGCAGCCACAAACAAGCTGTATATCACAAATAAATCCTCTTCTTCTTGGAACATTTTTGATTATCGGTAAGATGGTTAGTGGAATACTTAAAAAAATGAGTCTTATGATGGGAAAGAAAAGTAAGAAAGCTCCATACACGTCTGTCCTCCACGTCATCCAACCAGCTGTATTGCTGATATTTTTTGACTTGAGGAATTCAGCATGACATCACCAGTCAGTTGTGCTTTTTGAGTCAGGCGCAACCTATTTGGCCCCTCCTGAAACTGGATACAGGTAGTGTAGCAGTGGTGCTGGCAAGCCTGTGGTCATATTACAGGCCACCAGCAACAGTGTAGCATACACAGAGGTGACCCTGAGGTCATGGACCGACAGCCAAGGGTAAATGTTTGCTTATATTTATTGATCAGATTCCTTTTGAACAATAATTTTAATCAAACCATCCAATTTCCCAATTGATCCAAAAAAATGCTGCCTACAAAAGATCAGTGGTCGGTTCTGAATGAGCAATGTGGTGTTTAGACTATACATTATTAAATATGGCCCCACTACCTCCCCATGGATGGCAGGTCAGTGTTGAAAACATAATCAAAAAATCACATGCTTACTCGTCATGAGTGAGTGAGTGTATCCATAATATCCTGAGCAAGAAATGAAAATATTGTTTTAGTACATCTGATCCAAGTTTTCTGAGTCATAATCTAACATAATTTTTATGGTCCACAGAGGAAACCCTGACAAGTGTGACATATGGGGGAACACGCCGCTCCACCTGGCAGCTGCCAATGGTCACCACAACTGCCTTTTCTTCCTGGTGTCTTTCGGTGCCAACATATGGTGCCTGGACAACGACTACCACACGCCGTTGGACATGGCTGCCACAAAGAATCACATGGATTGCGTCCGCTACCTGGATTCTGTCGCTGCCAAGCAGACGGGCCTCAACCCCAAGCTGGTCAACAAGCTGAAGGACCGGGCGTTTCGTGAGGCTGAGCGGCGAATCAAAGAGTGCGCGAAGATGCAGAAGAAACACCACAAACGCATGGAGCAAAAATTTCACAAGGACGCTTCTGAGGCTTCTGCATCAGATGTCATGAGCTTTTCCAGTTACACCAGCAGCTCTATTAGCCACAAGCTGCGCAACTTTAATGCAGCCACCGTCAGTGTGCCATATTCTCAGGTCAGTAGTTTTTATTTTTTCTATTTCTTAAAGGTCCAAGTTTTGTTTGTTGTTTTTTTTTATTTTTATTGTTGCATGATTGCATAAAAAAAAAAGTCAAATCCCTCCTCTTATCCAGCATAACGTAACAAGATTAACTTAAATGCTAGCATGGTCAAAGTGACAATGCTAAAAAGCTGATGTTTAACAGGTAGAATCTTTACCATTTTCACCATCTTAGTTTAGCATCTTAGCATGCTAACATTCATCATCCGGGGACCATGAATGTCTGTAAAACATTTCATTGCAATCCATCCAATATTTGTCAAGGTATCTCACTAAAAACCAAGAATGTCAACCTCATGGTGGTGGTAAAGTAGACGTCGAGGGATTAACCAAAGTCAGCATCATGAATGATGACCATGATCTTGAATCTCAGTACCAAAGTTTGTGGCAATCCATCCAGTAGTTGTTGAGATTTCAACCTGGACGAAAGTGGTGGTCTGACTGACCAGCCGCCCGGCCTTCTGCCAAAGCATGGCTAAACATTTCACAGTTTGTTGTTTGGAAAATGTAATCCTTTCATTTGTGGTTGAGTCTAATTGCTGTATTTATTCATGTTAGGCTACTCTCCATGCCACAAACCGAGGGAAAACAAAGATTCAGAAGAAGCTGGACAAGCGGAAACAAGGAGATGGGTCTTTTAAAATCTACGAGGACGGGAGGAAGAGTGTGCGCTCACTCTCTGGACTCCAGCTGGGCAACGATGTCATGTTTGTCAAACAGGGGACAACCATCAACCCAAAGGACCGTGGCCGCCGCAACATTCGTGACATGTTCTCCAGAGACAACTTTGATGCCATTTCACATGCCATGAGCGAACCGGACCTGCACAGGTCCGACGTGGACTATTCTGAGATCAGCACTGACTCAGGACATGATTCTCTGTTCAACCGGCCTGGTCTTGGAACCATGGTCTTTAGGAGGAACTATGTGAGTGGGGGGATGTTTGATCTTGGTGGTCAGGACGATGCTAGTATGGGCCGGTCAGGTAGTAATATACGTTTACGCAGCCGGCTGCAGCAATACCCAAGTATAGATGAAGACAGCATCGGCAGTGCACGCAGCCTGCAGGAGAGGAACGTGGAGGAGCTGCCCTGGGAAGATGTCGAATTAGGGCTGGATGATGATGATGAGCCTGACACGAGCCATCTGGAGGTCTTCCTTGCCACGCAGAGCATGAGCGAGTTTTTCTCCATCTTCAAGAGGGAGAAGATCGACCTTGAAGCACTGCTGTTGTGCTCGGACCGTGACCTTAAGAGTATTCATATCCCCTTAGGACCGAGGAAAAAGATCTTAGATGCCTGTAAGAGACGACTGGAGACCATGGAGGACCCAGACGGCATTGAGGACACAGAGCTGTGAGTGAGTTTTTTGTTATAATGTGGAGTAAGGAAGTATTTGGGCATTGTTTTATGTTGTCTCTGCACTCCAGCGCAAATCCTCCTTTAGTTACAAACACAGTTTCATCTCTTGTCTTCATTCTGTCCCGCAGATAATAAAAGTTGGTGTAGACGGTCCTCCTGCTGTGTGCTCATCCACCCTTAAAGGTCAGTGGAGCATTGTGGAGTGAATGTCGCGTATGGACAGGGAGGACTTAGTAATTTACCTCCCCTGATATCTCAGCGGTAACAAAGCAGAAAGGACACTGTCAAGATGAATATGTCAAGCAAGAACAGACGAGTGTGAGATAAATTCTTAACAGGATTCTTTTACAGTGTCTTGTTAGCCTCAGGAGGATCGCTGAAAATATCTCTGTATGTTGGTTGGAGTTCCCCTGCACTGCATGGTTTAACAAACTGAAAGACAATTATCAGAGTGCAGTGCTCCGCCGTGTCATTGCGTGCCATGTGGCATGGTTAACAGAGAGTTGATTGTGGGGTCTGTGTCCCCTGAACGTGTTTGCCCCTGTGGGGTAAATCCTACCACCTCATGTGCCTGCATTGTGTGTGCCTGTGCATTTGCTTAAACATATCTTTTGTCATAAATACATTTGACTTTACTTTATTATTGACTGTTAACAATAACATTTTGAGCAACATTTTCACACAGAGCCACTCAGCTGTTTCCTTACTCATATTTCATCTCTGTACATGTTTACATGAAGCAAGCCATGTCAGTCCAAGTGTGGCTCACTGGCAATGCAGGCCAATTGTTTATTGAGAGTACTGTTTTCATTTAATGTAGTTTTGTAAACTATATGAACACACAGTATATTTAGATAATTTTATAACCCACAATATAACATGTTGTAGTCCTATATTTTGCATGTTTGGTCCATATATTAAGAGATTTATAAACATTTGTATATCACGCATGTCAGTCTTCCAACTGTTTGTATCTTGAGTAGTTTTTGCACGGCAGCATAATGTTGATGTTTACCCAACTTTTTAACATTTTAGTTGGATTTTAAATACAAATACTGTTTTTATTGCTGTAAATTACTTAACAGATGTATCCATATACTTTGCTCTCCTTACTGCGCTCTAATTGCTATATTTTATTTTCAGAGTAGCTCAGATTGAGGATATGCAGAGTATACTAAGATGTGTCTTCATATCGCAGGGCCATAGCTAACATTGAGGACGCTGAAGTCATATTTCCAGGAATTTCCAGGTGGGTTTGGGTTTTACATGAAGAGAAGTTTACCTCCCATGATTACACACATATTGGATTTTTTTAGGGCTGATTCTGATATTTCTCAAAAGTTAATATTTTGAAAGTGTGGTCTACTCTTTCTGGGCAAAAACATAAATTAAAATAAAAAGGGATTGAGTCGTTTCCACCAGAATCACATACATGTAAAGATGAGCACAGAAGGCTTTGAAATAACATTTAGACCATAATACTGGATGATGAGAATGTAATAGAACAATTAAATACGGAATAAAATGTGTTCTTTTTTTTATTTATTTATTTTAATAAATGTGTTTGTTGTTTGGTTTGTAGCTGGTTGTTATAAAAATGTTGATGGGTGGGATTCCGCTGGGACAATTTGGTCTCAGTATTTCTAAAGACACAATATAAAGTAAGTGAATGCTCATTCATTAGTGTGCCAAACATGTAAATGTAACACTTATTCATAGTGTAACTAATATGCAGTGTTTGTATATAGTCTTTACAGGTCAATGAACAATAAGCATCGTGTCTCAGTCATTACCAGTTTACAAAGGCATCATTGTATGCTTCCGCCCAGACGTTGGTGTCTGTCTTTGAGGGAGACATAGAGAGCGGAAAGTACTTGTTATGGCATCCTAAGCCGTGCAATAATCCTCGCATGATGCTCACGTGCACAAAAGGCAAGCGTCATTTCCTCGATACTGCATGACATGAAGTCAGGAAGTTGTGCTGTAGATAAGTGCTGTTGCCTGGAGGTTTTATGCCATTTACATAAAATCGTTAACAGAGGGAATCACTGTCAGACTCTCCCACATGGGTCCTAAAGTCTCCACATGCTATACTGATGTTTTTATTAATTAATTTGCCATATTGGTAACAGAACCAAGACACAGATGTTTTCTTTTCACCGTTATTGCTGAATCAAACATTCAAAGCCAGCGTAAGATCAGTAAACAAGCCAGGTTATTAACTCAGACAGAATGAAAAAGAGGCTGGTCACTTTCCTCCGTGGCTTGGCCATAATCCACTTGTCATTTCCTCCCCTCCTCTGGCTAATCCACTGTGTTTTTAACACAATGAGGTTATTGAAGAGTTAAACAGGGGAGGAGTGAAAGATGAGAATTCTTCTGGTTTTCAATTCTTTCCTTATGCACTCTGAGGAGCTTTGGATCTCAAAAAAGGCAGGAAAAAGAAGGCGTACGTGCAAAGTAGACCTTGTGACCACCGAAAGCTCAACCGACTCAGGTTTAAGGTAACTAGAGGAACACCCTCAAACATGGAGAATTTGAAGGAGAGTCAACACAACGCAGATGTTAAAGATGAACCGAGAAGCCCAATCATTGAGACGTCCAACATGCCAGAAGTATTATGTGATTCTTGCATGGACACTCCCGGTAAGGCCCTAAAGTCCTGCCTGCCCTGCCTGGTTTCTTACTGCGAGGCCCATCTCAGACCCCACCTGGAGAAAGCCAAATTTCAAAACCATCGTCTGGTGGATCCCCTCCACGACGTCGACTGTCGGACTTGTGAGGCTCATCAACTTCCTCTCGAACGCTTCTGTCTGGTGGACAGCTGCTGTGTGTGTCTGGACTGTGAGAACCAGGAGCATGAAGGGCACACAACTACATCTGTGGGGGAGGCACGCACACAAATTGAGGTCTAAACAACACAACACATACTGCAATTGATTCAACACAGAGCATTTAATATTGTGACATGAATTTTTATTTTGGCTATGTTTTAGATTTTTCAAATGTGCTTCAATTGTTTCAAACTATATCCTTTTTATCATGTAAGATGGGACAAAATATTAATTTAGGATATGTCCGTAATGGCATCTTATACTGTAGACTGAGCTGCACAATAAACAAGAAGAGATCCATCAGAGTGTCTCAGAAGCTGAGAAAGCAATTGGAAAGCTACAGAGCAACAGTGACCTAATCAAGGTATGTCACATGAGCAAATATTATGCCATAACACATTTCTTGTACATTCAACAAAAGCAAAATACTGTGCAACTCTTTTTCTCGTTTTCTCTCTGGCCCTGCAGTCTTCAGTGCAGGTGGTTTGTGTTACTGTTCAATTCAATTCAATTCAATTCAATTTTATTTATATAGCGCCATATCATAACAAAGTTATCTCAGGGCACTCAGAGGGCACTGTTGAGCAGCAGTTCGCCAGGTTGCAGACAACCGTAGAGGAGGCCAGACAAGGGGCGGCGGAGCTGCTGGAGGGAGAACAGAGACAGGCTCTCAGACAGGCAGAGGGCATGCAGGCACATCTGGAGCAGAGGAGAACAAAGCTGATCAAAACTTTGGCTCAAATGAACAAACTGTCCAGGAGCAAGTCTGATGTTGACTTCCTGCAGGTACAAAATATGTTGCATATTTAAAATAATAATAAATAAGTAAAGAACGGACCAGTAGGTGTGAACCCAGTTCGGTCAGATATCTCATATGATCTAGGATCAGCACAAGATTTTCTCCAAACAAACAGTTTCATTTGGATAGGGGTGTGTTGGCAGTGTAAACATTTAGGCATTTCAGCAATTTCACAGAGAAATTTGTGTTTTGCGTTTGGGATCATAGGAAACGAGTTTCATGTAATTTACTGTTGCATTTGACATAATGATACTTGACACGTTACTTTTGTTTTGCTTGATCCAGGAGTACTCAGAGTGGAAGAAAGGAATGGCAGCTGTATGTCTGCCCACTGTGCACATCAACCACATGGACCATCTAACCTCCTATGTCCTAAGTGGTGACTGATGCTACGCAGGAGCTGTGTGACCTGATCCTCTCCTCTTACAGGGAAAAACTGAGGTTGATTAGGAAACGTGGTGAGTGAATATCATATTGTATATTTATACCTTACATCTTCTGGCTCCTTATGGAGAAAACTGTCTCAGACATGCTTTCTTCAGGGTATCTTGCTATGTGCACTTTTAGCCATGCACGGGGTTGTAGGCATTTGTGGACGACATATGATGAATTCTAATGACTCTGGTGACCCCCTGACTTTTTCTCTAGCGTCACGAGGTTCACATTTGTGGTTTTGAGTGAAATGGCTCGACAACCATATTTCTTTTTAACTAGTACCTACAAAACTAATAACATTCCCATCATCCTCAGCTGTATTTTGTGCTAATTAGTAAATGCTAGATCTCTATTATACTAAACTAACAGATGAACATAGTACACACCATAGTACCTGCTTAACATCAGCATGTTAGCATTGTCATTCTAAGCATTATAGTACAGCCTCACAACGCCATTAGCATGGCTGTAGACTCTTAGTATTGTTATTAAATGTTTCTTTGCTCAGCTCGGTTTTTTTTTTAAACTCTATATTTATCAAATAATCAGTACATTGTAGAAATCATGTCTTACCATAGTTCCAAATAATGTCTCTGAATTAGGTACAAAATCCCAGATACCTGATTCTCAATCTTCATCTCTGCTTGATCCTGAGACGCGAGAGGACTTTTTGAAATGTAAATACACTTTTCATTTTATTATGTTCTGTATTTTCTGTTTGCCAAACCGTACCCGTTCCTTTGGCTCATTCAAATTATGTTTCCCTGTGTTGTAGACACAAGGAGTTTGACCTTTGACCCAGACACCACCCATCATTTCCTGCGTTTAACGGAGGACAACAGAAAGCTGACCAACACCAGCCCCTGGCAGCACAGCTACCCAGACCACCCTGATCGCTTCGAATATTGGCGTCAGGCAATGACTACAGAGAGCCTTTACCTGGGGCGGCACTACATAGAAGCAGAGCTGAGCGGGCATGGTGCACATGTAGGGGTCACGTACAAGAGTATTGATCGTAAGGGAGAGCAAAGCCCCAGCTGCATCACTGGGAATGACTTTTCCTGGTGCAGGGGAAGGAACAGCCGAGGTTTCTTTGCCTGGCATGCTGATGTGGAGACGCCCCTGGAGGTGTCTGATGTCACAAGAGTTGCCGTATATGTTGACTTTCACAGAGGCTCTGTGTCTTTCTATGATGTATCTGGTCCTGTGAGGCTGCTCCACAAGTACACGGCGGATTTCATAGAGCCCTTATATGTGACAGCCTGGCTGTCAAAGAAAGACAATGTAGTTTCACTGGTTAATTCAAAATGATCCCCTTTCCCATGTTTTACTAACAAAATGATCGCCTGCCTTCACTGTGAGCTTGTAAAAGAAAAAATGCTGCATTATAAATGTTTATTGAAGCTACATAACAAGGCAGGGTACATATGGAAGATTTTTTCACACGTAATTGAGGGTTAAATTTACTACCATCTAGTGGTAGCTGTGCAACATGAACGTAAGAAACCTGTGCAGCAGCAGATGTGTTTGGAATTTACTGCAGTTTTATTGCAACTTTACTGCTCTGCTCTTGAATGTGATATGAATGAGGAAAAAAGTACACAGTTGTCTGCCAGTCCATTTGATTTTTGAAAGTGTCAGTGTCTGTCAGCATTTTTTATTAGTTTATTTACATTGGTGACTTATTTTAAAGTTATACGAAGATTTATTGTTCATGAAGGGTCTGTAAAATTTTATACAAAAGTGCTTTTTAAATCAAAGTTCACTGCACTCAACTTCAAGCGTTAAAATCTGTTTCGTTCTCGTCATAAGCTGGATTTACAAAGTGCACACCGGTCCGAGTCAGCGAGATTGAATTATCTTTTTCAGTCCCACACACACCAGGGTTATCAGGCATCATGTTGGGGTTTTCAAATATGGGATTATCAAAGCCGTGGTCAAGAGGCCCACCAAGCTCTTCAACATCACTGTTTCTCTTATAACTGCTCAGAGAAGCCAGTGATGGCATTTGAACGACCCCCTTGCGAATCAGGACAAGCATGACGATGACGAGTGTAATCATAATTAAAACTCCAAACACAACTCCAACCACCATTCCAGCACTGTCTCCAGACTGGTCACTGCTGCTCCCAGAGGAGGCTTGAAATTCAGCCTCAATGATTCCCATGTTAGAGCCGTGAGAGCGGGCGTCCGTCACTATGTCCCAGGCCAGAGCGTCTGAATGGGTTCCCTTCTCTCCGTCCAGGATAACCACCTGGATCTCGGGTGAGGTACCAAGAGGGACGATCCCCATCAACCGCTGCGATTTGAAGACTTTAGACATGCCTAGCTGAATGGATTTGTATTTTGGCAGGACAAGAAACAGGTGATGGATTCGTTGCCTGTAAGTTTGCAGGTTGAAAGCAGCAGCATAGTGGATGGTGACGATGGCACCGCAAACATCACAGCAGTGTCCTACAGGGAGGAGAGGCTTCTTACAGCTCAGCGAGGCACATGTGACGGTGCTACAGATCCGCTGATGGTTTACAGAATTCCCACAGTCGCAGCCAGAAAGATCCCCACAGGCCGGGTTTCCAACAGTGACACCAGAGGATCCGTGAAACTGCAGTTGGCCCGAGCGCGAGCTGAGATACTGGGAGAACTCAGATCTGCTATCAAACATCTTCCCCAGCACAGACACTGATTTGACGGGAACGCTAGACTGAGTGGAGCTGGTGTCCACCCTGAAAGAGGAGCTGGCTTTGAAACCCACATCATCATACTGGCAGGGGACGCTCTCCTCGTGGACTGAGAATACGACGTTTCCACGCTGCAGATCTTCCGGCGTTGCAGCTGCCTGCCACAGAGCCGGGTCAAACCACTGGAGAGACTCTGAATCTTTGAACTGGGCCGTGACACCGGCCCCGCAGCCTGGCTCTTGTCCGCTCACGACGTAAAATCCAGCTCCTGAATTCAGGATGAACTCTCCATCAACTGGCAGCTTCATCTCCCGCACAGCATGCGAGGTCTCCACAAACACCGACACTTGTCTCTGGGCTGAAAACTGAACCATGTCGTTGCCACATGGAACAGCTCCTTTGTCCCAGTTGGTCTTATTCTCATAGTTGGTGTCAGGAATCCACTGTTTGTACAGGGCGTTCGCTGTCCCGACAAGACAGAAAAGAAGAAGCATGTCTGGTGTTCGCAGCATCCTGAATATTTGTGGCAGACTGGGAGACGATTAGATGACCTTTGTTTCCAACCTTGTGACTAACACGAGTGCACACAGCTTACCAGTAAAGTTGATGACCTCTCAACCACATCAACCTGCTCAAGTGACCTGTAAAAGATTTACATCTCCTGCAATAACAGACCTGCTTTAAGACGAGCTTTGTCCTTTTGTGTTTTCCCAGCTTTTTTTTTTTTGTCTGCCTGTCATCAGAATATTTTGAACACTTATGAATTTATTTCTATGAATTTTATTGAGTTTAGTGGTTATCCAGATGTGGGCTTTCTCCCATTCTCCTAATCTTTGCTAACTGCAGATGGTATGACTGCAGGGGTGCTGTATTTTAAAGTAATCTAAGTAAACAATCAGCCTGTAAATTTCACATATTTACCCCTCAGTCACTTTGGAGTCAGCCTGGAAACTTTGCTGAGGTTTCCACTATGAACTGTTGTAACAATACATTAGGAATGCTATTTACCTAATGGTGAAAATATGACATTTGACATGCAGATGCCTTTACAGGAAAGCAAATGTGACCATTTAGCCCTCGGTTTATTCAACTTTATATCAAATCCAATTAATTTACAGTTAAAAAACTGGATTAAATATGAAATGTAACAATTCAAAAATTTCTATTAGGGCTGGAAAGCACTCTGTCAATATTTAGACAACTGTATGCCACAAAGGCAGACTGGCACTGGACAGAGAAGTGCAGTTAAAAAGAAAAAAAAAAAAGCATGCAAGGAATGGATGGATGTTCTGTTACTCTCTCACGCATCATAATTACTGTCATTGAGTAGGCCTGTACGACTTTAGTGAGAGCCACTTCATCATGCAAGTTTAATCATTTTGTAATGGTTGTGTGCTTCTCATTTATTCAACACGTTTTATAAGTGTGTTGGTCTTATTGTTGCTGCAACATCTCCGAGTAATTAGAAAGCAACCTGCTTTGTTGTATTAGGTTATTTGTTGGATTTGCAAATGACACCCGACTTTTGCTCGGCATTCCAAACAAGACAGTAATCATTTTTCTCGGAAAAGGCACCGCTATGCACGTCATATAAACACACACCCTCATTGAATCTGAAATCGCCCCGAGGCTCCTGTCTCACCTGTGCCACAGTTGCGTGCCAGAGATTGGGGTAAGCAGGCCATGTCGATTACTCGGAATAGCAATAAAACGCGGAGACAAGCCCTCCGCTGTGGGGGCGGGGCGACACACGAGAATAAACTAATCAGCTGAAAGCATTTGCACCTGCTTGTCTTCATTACTACACCTTGCGCGCCGCGCGAGCTTTCTGCGCAATCCGGTCTGCGGGCGCACAGTCTCCGCTCGGCCCGAGGCGCGTCATGAAAACTGTAGCTCAGCAGATGTTTCTGACCTGCAACAGACTTTTCTCTAGGTAAATTCGTAGGCGATGTCTTTTCACTCTGGAGGATTTTTAGGGTCACTTGTTTTAGTCAACTTTGTACTGCCACGCAGGCACGGTTCCAAGGTCAGCTGAGATTTTTGAATGGGTCTGTGGTCACGTGTTGATCGGTATATTGCAATATCCATTAGTGTTTTAATAAACGATTACTCTTACTTTAAATGTACTATTAACAGCTCTCGACTACTTAAAGACACAATCCCTAGCCACTTCGGCACACCTGTACAATTCAATGCAATCCGAAGCAACAGGTATGTTGCAAATTTAGATTAATTATAAAAAGAATTCTCCGTTTTTGTTTACAATGAGTTATTTAAGTTGTAGTCAGTGTTACATTTTACATGTTTTACACTACGGCTAAACATTAGAAACACCAATATAATGCAGTTCAACACTTATTTTAAACGACGTAGGCCTATAAGCCTGTAATCTGAATTAATTTACATTTTAATTAACTAAAGTGAAAAACATATGGTCTCGTGAAACGATTAATTCAAGATGAGAAATCTACACAATTAAAAGCAATTTACACTATATATTATTCTTTTTCACATTCAGGGGGTTGGTCTCTGTTTTCACCTTAAATCTGAGTTCAAGCATGTGACAAGGCAACTCATTTAGAAGCCAGTCCTGGTCCAAACACGTGAGATAAGGAAACGAACTCTCACGCACACTTGTACAATAACAATGGACCTTTTTGTTTGTTGTTGTAGGAGACAACTTGAGTAGATAAACTTTTTGAAATGGAAATACCCGCACATTCAGCTGGTAATGTAAACGGTGTGGCATTATTGCTGTTTTCCTGCGACAAGCACACCTTTTGTCACTTGTGTCCTTTTTTTTTTTTTTTTTGTAGAAAAATGCCAAATAATGTTGTGGAGGCCCATCCATCAGACACTGAGATGGCAGCGCAGCTGGAAAACATCCAACATTCGCCAGACACTTCCCATACTCCCGGCTTGGAGTCTATGGGAGAGAGTGTCCGTGTAAAGGCGGTGATGGAGAGGGCCCACCGTGGTGGTGGATTGCTCCTGTCTGGCATCGTCAGCATCAACATCATGATCCTGGGCAGCGCTCTGGTCAGCGGCAGTGCCTTCAACAGCGTGGCCATTACTGCTGTGCACAGGCAAATCTTCCTCATCATTCTCTTCCTCCTCACAATGTTTTGGATGTTGTTTTACACGGCCTCCACCTCTCGAAAGGATCAAGCAGTCTTGTTTAGAGATGGCCACGCAGGGCCTGTGTGGCTCCGAGGTGAGAACTCTTGACTTTCTGGGTCTCTGTTTCAGATGAGTGTCATTTCAAGACTTAATCACCTAAATGTTTATTTTGCAGCTGGACTCGTGCTGTTTGGGTTTCTCGGTTTCCTCATGGACATCTTTATGATTGTCAACTATGCGGGCCTCCTTCACTGTGTGTCTGCTGTTAAAGTTGCTTTCCCTGTCGTGCAAGCTGTGTTCTTGCTTGTCCAGGTTGTGGCATTTTAAGAACATTACGATTTATGCATTGCAAAAACATTCAGTCTTACTTTGCACTTTGGATGAGTTGGGAAAACATAACAAAACCTGTCTGTTTTTAGACATACTTCTTATGGATTTATGCAAAGGACTGTGTGCAGCTACACACACATTTTACACGGTACATTTCTTTTCTTTTACTCACTAGAAAATCTCTACATTAATCTCGCGGGACACTTACGTTTTCCCTCTTCCAGGTGTGGGCTTGCTCTGACGCTTTCAACTAACCTGGTGGTGTGGATGGCAACAGTGACTGAGGAATCACTTCACCAAACTGAGATTCCTGATATAAATATAAGCATCTCATACAAGATGTACAAAGGTATTTAGACCTGGTTTGTGTTCAGATTATTTCATGGATTCATTAAGAGGAAAAATCAACTTATTCTTTCTATTTCAGCCAGCTTGGGCGAGAAGAAGTGTAAATGCAGTCACTCTGTGTGCGACATCTTCAAAGAGGCCTTCTACTACCTCTACCCCTTCAACATAGAATACAGCCTCTTTGCTTCAGCTATGGCCTACATCATGTGGAAAAATGTTGGCCGACTTGTGGAAGATCACAGCCACCACAACGTGAAGTTCCGTGCAAAGGATGTGTGTTTGGGACCTTTAACAGGAATACTCCTGGTGATGGCAGGACTTGTAACATTCATAGTATATGAGGTGGAGATACTACAAGAGGATGAGGACAAGAGAAACGTGGCCCTGTTGATTCATTTAATCATGAATGTAGTTATAGTGAGCCTGATGTCCATCTCGGCTGTGATTGGCTGCATCGTCTACAGGCTGGACCACAGGGAGCATGTGTCGGAGAAGAACCCCACTCGCAGCCTGGATGTAGGGCTGCTGGTGGGAGCCTCGCTGGGGCAGTTTATCATCAGCTATTTCACCATCGTGGCCATGGTGGTGACAGGAGCCAGAGGGTACATGAATGCCCTCAACCTGTCCTGGGCCGTGCTGACGGTGCTCCAGCTTGGCCTGCAGAACTACTTCATCATCGAAGGCCTCCATCGAGAGCCCTTCCACGTGAAGCAGGAAGCAGCTCGGCACAGAAACGCTCGCGCCTTCCGAGAAGACATGGAGACTAGCATCGTCATGGAGAGCAAGTCCAGCTATTTCAAGACCTCAAGTTTTAATAAGCCAAGCTGGAAGAGAAGACTTCTGAAGGAAGTCTGTGCCTTTCTGCTGCTTGCTAACATAATTGTAAGTTGCGTTCATACTTAATTTCTTTCCTTAACTAATTGCAACAAACCAATGATCAGTGTGTTTCTGTTTTGACAGCTGTGGATCATGCCTGCCTTCGGTGCTCGTCCACAGTTTGACCATCCCATCGAGATAAAATTCTACAAATTCACAATGTGGGCTGCTATTGTGAATATTGGACTTCCTTTTGGAATCTTCTACCGCATGCACTCAGTTGCCAGTCTCTTTGAGGTCTACTTAATCTCTTAGACTTAGTTTTCAGGATGAAAAAAAATCTATTGTATTGATCTATTGTATATTAAATGTTTGAATTGAAACTTGTTATATTAATAAATTTTTACTTTAAACAAAATGTAGTTTTTCTTGTACTTAGCGGCTTGATTCACTGGCACAACATTTATATTTACACACACAATATAGTTATTGATGACCATGCAATTTCATTACTCATAATACTTGGTCACTTCAGTAATGCAGTAGTCAGGTTTTTTAACAGTTTAAGAAAATGGCTATTTAAACATCACAAAGTGATGAGTGCTAACTGCGCTTTAGTAGTTCACAACCTTATTGGCTTGTAACCTTAAAACAAAGTAATATGCTTGTGACTGCTTGTCACAGGGTTAAGTTATGAATCAAGTGATTTTTTTTTTCTTCAAAATGGCCTAAAGGGGTACCCGGTAATTCCCAAAACGATGGAAATTTTTAGAAAGGAACTGTCTGGGAGCACAGTTTGGATTGTATTCTTTACGGTTAATCATCTCATGACTCTTAAGATTTGTCTTGTGATCCCTCTGGGGGTTGGTTGTCTAAAACCACTGTTTTAAGATGAGTGGTTTAGAGAAAAAAATTATGAATCTGAACATTTTCTACAATGCTGCAAATGCACCCTCAATATTTGCATACCAATTCAAATACAGGCTAAACATTTCTATATAGAGATCTCTGGGTAAAGAAAGTGTCTGCTGAACAGGGACTTGGTGCCATCTAGTTATCATGCTATAAAAGGGCAGCTTTCACTTGAAACAGCAGGTTGTGGCCAAACTAAATGCAAAGGGTGGAGAAAATAAGGAATTCATAATAGCTGTGCAGTTAATGTGGATGATTAAGTGTTGTTTTAAGAGTAAATTACTCTGAACTGTGAGCACAGTGTTCAGTAACGTGACTAACACAGAATTCACAGATGCATATCAATATATATTTTCAGGATAATTTAAGGAAAATACAATTTTCAACATCAAGCATCTTAAGTATAGCCAGCCAGATCAAAATGTAAACCTGGCCGTATACATAAATACATACAATCTGTATAATTGTCTCCAAAATGCTGTAGAATTACATTGTCACATAAACTACAACCATAATAATGGACAACTCATTAAAGAGTGCAAGTTCACTTTAAAGCATGGCAAGTACAACAAATAACGTGAAACACCAATATAGAGCCGTCCAAGATATGTTACAAGCCTCGGTTGGAAAGCACCATATCTTTTATGACAAGTCTGAAAAGAAAAGAGCCACGGCCTCGAGGAAACGCTCCGGTCATCTCAGCGCTCTGACAGACAATCTATGGTCTTGAGGTCTAAAGAAATGTACAAACACAGTTGTTTATGGACAATATTGATAATTCAACCATCTCCCATCTTAAATCGTGGAGGTATCTCCACCTCACTCGTACGAACTACTCTCCTACCCAAGTCCTTGGTGTAAGCATTTTGATGATGATTACAGAGGCAAGTTAAACACAGTGAGGTTTACTGGGCAAACAGCAGATACTGAAGGGGAGAGGAACCCTGGAGTTGAACAGTTCCATTTTTTGTCTTCTGTCTACATCCTCTGAATCTCAAAAAGGCGGACATCTGTGTCATACCAGATAGGAGGGTCCACATTGCTAGAAAAACAGAATAAGACTGTTAGCATTAAGTCAGTGTGGAAAAATGGCGTTTGCATATTGCTCAGCTCTTATTGCGGACTCACCGCAAATAGACAACACCCCACATGTAGGTGCGAAACCACATGGCAGTGCCTGCGTTGGCCTGATACTTTCTGATGAGGATGGGGTGAGGGACTGGCAGCAGGCCCACTAATGTGCCATGCTGGAGAAACTTCAGGATTTCTGATTCATCTGTCAGACCCCTGCAGTGAAACACGTGAAAAAGTTTTAACGTTTAAAAAGGTTTTCGGTGATGTTTCAAAAAGAATCTCAGGCAATATATGACTTTAACATGCCGACCGAAAAAAGGAACAGAGGCATTTACGTACTTGTCGATGCAGATCTTCTCCACCTGGGGAACTAGCACTTGTAGAAGTCGCATGATAGTCTGCAGGGGTAGTTTACACTTCCAGGAGAGGACCTGGAACAAATAAAAAGGTAAATCCAGATCAGTTGCACATTTTGCCAAATATCCAATGTGTTTTAAAACCTGAAGGAGAGGGCAAAAGAAGTTACCGACCCATTCTGGTGTGGGAGTCCAAAACGATGTTGAAGACGCACTTGACAAACGTCTTCTCTCCATTTCTGCGTCAGTGTAGAAAACATCCTGATAATGAGAAGAAACAGATTTTCCATCATAATTATGCTTTTGAACAAACACATGTAGAAACACACTCGCACAACACTTACTTCATTTTCTCGGCCTGAGTTCGACTCTGTGTCACTGGTCCCGGCGACTGCACTTTGGTCTGAGTGGACTGTTTGTGGGGAGTCTGTCTTTGGAAGTGACACCATGGTACCGTCCTCTGACACCTGGGACTTCTCAGTCAGCTTATCAATGCCTGTAGGAAACCATTGATCACAGGAAACCGATCACTACTTAAAAGGATAAATCTGGTGATATTCCATATTCTTTCAAATTGTCAACAAATCCCATGAATAGGATTAATTGATCTTGAGTATTGTCTGTACCATGAAAGTGGACACTGTAGTTTATCTTGAGTAAATTCTACATAAAGTACCCAGGTGGTAGCACAAATCTGTGGTTGAAAATACTTAAAACGTTAAATCTTTACAAATGTAAGTGTCCCGTTTCTGGTCTGTCTGAGAATTCTAACAAAAACGCTGAATCTTCAGCCTTATCTTAAAAAATATATTTTGTACACACATTTAACATTTTTGAGAAACTAAACCACTGGTTCACTTCACCTTCATCAACATATCCTATGTTCCAAAATAACTGATAAAACAAATATATAATAATATTAAGAGTCAGTCCTCTCAGTTAGACAATCCTAGTTCTCTTCACATGCTTAATGTACTGTATACAAATTTGCAAGCCTGTGTACAGGACAGACATCTACCCCAAAGAGACAGTAGTCGTCTTATAAAATGTGAAAAGTACAGTAAGTTGACCATAGAGCCAGTTTAACATTTAATCAGACACATCCACACAGCAGATAACAGACTCAGTACCTGGAATAGCGACCAGACTGGTCTTCAGAGTACCAGGCTCTGCCGGCACAGCAGGGTGAGAGCCCTCCATGGATACAGTCTCCTGGGAGCTGGTGCGGGAAATTACATCCGGAGACTTCCTCTTCCTCTGCAAAGCCTTCTGGATGGAAGCGGGATCAGAGGGCATGTTGGCCAACTGGTGGAACACGTTGCGTTTGCGGATGATGGCGTACACCAGGTTGCAGTTTCCTGGAGGCGAGAGAAGGAGGGATGTTAAAGTTCATTGATTTTGACAACAACACCAAAAAAAAAAGAAAGCTTTTCAAATCATGTACTCTTACCGTCAAACTGGTACTGGATGATATTGTTGAAAGCCTCGAGAAGGAAGAATACAAGGTGGTGGTTCTGGGCTGCAGAGCACAGGAACCAGCTGGTGGAGAAGGCCTCTAGCAGGTGGAGCAATTTATTGGCTGCCACCATGGACAGGCTCTTCAAATAGGGTGACACTGCAGAACAAATGTTATGAAGATGATTGTGTAACTGAATAAAGAAAACAATTTTTTAAATTATTTTAGCATCTATTTTTTTGGGAGCTGTTACAACTTTTAAATAGTTGATGTTGCAAATAAAATACGCACATTGCTAGACAGGTGGCGCCAAAGCAACTCACCATTTACAACAATAGTGAGAAGGCAGTCAAACAGAGGCTGGAGACGCTGGTGGCCTGTGGTGATAATCTTGTGAAACACCTACAAAACAAGCACAGTGTTGGCTGTGAGCATTAAGTGTGTTTTAATTTGGCAGAAATAAAGAGCATTATCATCTCAGATGATGTAATGTAGTAGACGCCTCACCACTATAAGCAGGTCAGCATGAGTCCCCGTAAAGACTGGGATGTCCATAGGAACATGGACGGAGTAGGGCTTATTCAAGCGCACGCCAAAGTTTCTCTCCCCGCTCAGCAGCAGCAAAATGAACACACCAATGTGCATGAGTCCGACACGGGCTGCAGCCAGGGGAAAAAACACATCAAAAGGTAATGGACATGCCCAGTAGAGGCTTGTTGGGTGCAAGGAAGCTGGTAACACTGGGATGAGACTCACATTGGTCAGCCCTGGCATCATTCAGGTAGTAGAGTATAGGAACCAGAATATCCAGCACATCACTACTCTTCAGGACAAAAAACAGGAACTTCTGTCATGGGAACACGAAGGGGATTTTGTTGAATAACAGCACAGACTATTAACTGTACATTCTTGAAACAAAAACAAAACTTGATTCCAACCTTATTGAAGTCACAAAGTTTCCAGAAAAGCACCAATAGCTCTTGGTGGAACTGGATCTTCTTGGTAGAGTTGGGAAGGTAAGTCTGAGTCAAAGGGTTGGTGAGCAGACGAGCTAGGCCCTTCAACACAAAGTCAAAGTCCTGCCAACGGAGAGACAGAAGGTTGTGCTTTGGACAGCTTTACGGGGAAGATCTTCAAGTATTTAATAGGAATGATAAACGACATACCTCCTCTCTGTGAATCCTTGACAAATAATTCACAAACAGGTTTTCAGGGCCTGTGGACTGCACAAATATAAAAAGATTTATTTAAATGGCATTAAACACATGCCGTATACTCATCGGATTGATTTCTTTGTGGCGGCCTTGTGTGTGTGTGTGTGTGTGTGTGTGTGTGTGTCGTACCTCGTGCTCCTCCATGCTGGACGGGGAGGCGGGGCGGTGGGGAACCCCTCCATCATGCTCCAGTGTCACGATGAGGATCTGTACAGCCTGCTCCACCAGCTGCTCCCGGTAGTCAGAGAAGAGCAGGTGGTTGTACGGGATGCCGTAGCCCACTGGATCATAGGCGCTCACCACATTTAGCAGAGAGGTGAACAGAGGCAGAGCATGTCTAGGGACAAAGGCATGAAGACGGTGCTGGTGAATCAGGTGCATCTGTGTGTAGAATTTGCCCTTTGAGTCTCTAGCTGTCATTACATGCTAAAAGTTTCAATTAAAATTTGAATTATGCCTACATTTGCCCATTACCTATTTTCTGTGGAGCAGAAGAATGTCACCCATGGGTTTAGGACATTGTTGTCCGATGAAGGAGGCAGGTACATGGCCTCGGAGAAGCAGGTTAGTAACAATCTCAGCAACTCTGTCCTGAAGAGGATCAGTAAAAAAAAAAAAAAAAAGCACAGAGGTGGACAGAAAACAAAGTCAGTCCCACGTAAAAATAAGGGAGTAAAGACTGTTTGTGATACAGATGTTGGCGAGCGCCGAGGCGACTCACCTATTCAGGTCATGGATGTAGTTGAGAGGTGGGGACTGTGCAAAGCCCACCCCTGCCTCCCAGATGTATTCACAGCTGTCTATTGACTGCATGCTCTCTACCGAGTCCTGAATGTGGTCGCACAAATATTCATATTTTAATTCAAAGTGGTTATGGGAACATTGGAGTCTTGGCTAAATGGAAATCGTTGGTAAGAAATGGGATGTGCACGATTTTTCATGAAGCAGTTCTTTTCCGTGACGCACTTGAAAAGTGAAATAATGAGCAAAGTATACAACATTTTACCATGTAAAAACCTCTAGGGAGTATTCACTGCAAGCTTTAAAATCGCAGTCTGACGTGTAACATTTCTTTCTCGCTCATGAGGGATGAGGAATTCTTCCTGGTCAGACTGACAGTGTATCATCAATCATGATCTTTTTCCACGTCCCCTCTTAAGGGAAACGTGAGCAACAGGTTTGTTGGGAAACTTCATACCAGGAAGCAGTGTTGAAAAACATCTTTCTCTCTTCAAAACCCTCGGAACAGATCGTGTTAACCGTCTTTAAGCTATTGAGGTAATGTGTCGGCAAAAATCCATTTTGCTGAGCGGCGATGAGATGACAAACTTGCACGGCGACGGGACACTGGGTACTCACGGGGCCTCTCTTGTGGCTGTGCACAGTGAAGTCAGGGCAGAAGAGCAGGTCAGCGATAGCCAGGAGAAGCGACTCGGCCAGCGGTCGAGCTCCGTCATCATCATCCAGCTCATCTGTCTGGAAAGGACAGACATGTGCATGAGAGTAGATCCCGATGATGAACGTTATTCTCCACCATTCATTGAGAAAAATGATGTAAATGGTCAAAAAGAATAGGAAAAGTTTATGGTTTGAAAGAAATGACAGCTTATATCTCCTGCTCTACTGGAGCGAGCAAGCATCTGAGAAGCCTGTAACTGACCGATCCTATTTTAAGTAACAAATAACAACATCTTGTGTTCAAAGTACGAGCGTGCAAAAAAAAAAAAAAGTCCCGTCTTGATGCTTTCTGCATGTAGATTTTTTCCTTTCCTGCGCCCACTCACCCCAGCCCGCCCGGCACCAGGCACCGTTGACCAGAAGAATCCTCTCCAGTCCTGGTCCTCAAAGATGTAGGGAAGGATGCGGGTCAAGATGCGAGTGGAGTTAAGAATCACTTGCTTCTCCCTCTCAGTGGGACAGCCAGACTCTGCACCCTGCACCAGCTTCTCCACGGCCTGAGGAGACAAGAAGCATGACCCGGAGGCACAAGAGAGCCAGCATGTGGGACACGCCTGCAGAGCCGGACAGTCTGTCTAATCATTTCACTTCACAAAGAAAAAGCTTTATATCAACTTTATTAATCCAATTTGCATGACACATTGTTTCTATAAAGTACAGCATATTGTATGTTAATATAGTGGAAATGTATTTTAGTTTGAATGTATTGCATTTTGATAATGTACAAAGAGAATCTGTTCTTAAATGCTCTTTTGATTCTGCCACTGGCAGCGATGTACTTACTTATAGCACTAGTGATTCATCACCAGCCCTCACAAGTTTGATGAGACATCTTTTTGTTTTCAATCATGGTTCTATGCACTTTATGTAAAGCTCTTATTTGGAAGTCGCTTTGGACAAAAGCGTCTGCTAAATGTAATGTAATGTAAACAACATTGGTGACCATGTCTCACTGTTGGTTAATGAGGCAAGTCAACCTGCACAGCACCATAACAAACATCTTAGTTTCTAGTTCCATTGAAAATGATGGCAAACATTATATTTTTTGTAAATACAAATGATTTGATGAGGCTGGTTTTATGAGCACTAAGGTATCTAATTAGGCTGGAAGTGCCCAGTATGTCTGTTTTCTTTCTGATAGGCAGCTTCAAACGGAAGCTGGGACTGAGAGACGGGAAGCAAAGGGAAAGGAAGGGGAGTTGACTCATTTATTCCCACATCTGAGAGCATGAGGCAGTGCCTTGCTGACAGACTGTGCTGAGCTTTAACAAACATCATTATTCTCTGGAGCTACAAAGCAAGGAATGTCCCCACGCAATCTCATCTCATAAACACGTTTGTATTACACTGATGCATCACCTGTTCATACCTTATAGCAGAGAGTTGCTAAATTTGAGGGGGACTCCTCTCGGACAGCTCTTATCTCTGCAGCTGGCACCAGTGCAAAAACATCCTGGACCGTGGTGGTGGTGTCTGCCCAGAACTGGTCCCAGAAGGCATCCTCTGTGGCTTCCACTGGCTGTAAAAAAAAAAAGAATAAAAGAAAACATGTTTAAATTACAATTTCAATTCCCATATATCTGAGCCAAACGGAGCATTTTATGCCAGTGAGAGTTGCAATACGACATCCTGGCTGATCTTGCAGTGCATTCAAATATCGCATTACCCTTTTTCATCGTAATAAACAGGCCTACGTGGCTTTTAAGTCTTATATTACGCAGCTCATCCGAAGCCTACCTAATGGCAATGTAAACACAACCTATATTCCAGCAACAACGAGGAAGCGTTATCTGGCACGCACACACACACAAACTGATCTAAGACCAGTCCACCTGCCGCATCTGCAAGCGTGATCATGCGTAGACCTACGTCATCAGCTTTGGTTTAACTACGCCATCGTTTATCTTGTCATCAAACCTAAACACGTACAACCTTAATAAAAGGTTCGTGGTAAGCTGCATCGCAGAATCGACCATCATGTAATCAAACAGTTTGTGACAAACAGCCTGCGACATATTTGGAGTACGGTGCGTGCACCGAGCTTATTTTAGAAACATTTAAATTAAGAAAAGATAAATGAATGTGGATTGTAAAGTCCGCATGCAACATGAACACTGTTTGTTTTTTTTTTGCTACCACCATAAACGTAATCTGATTTTCTCGGTGATGCTCTCCGGCGCGCTCATCGGCGCACTACGTCTCTATCCTTCATTGAGCCGTATGGAAGCGCGCATACCTGTGTTTTGGTTGTCAGCTGAATCACTGCTTTCCTGAAGTTCAGTTTTGAGTCGGTGCTGCCCATTGCGATTATTTCCCTTTATAATAACAGGGCCGCTGCTGCTGTGAATCCCTGTTAATCTCGCCTCCGTTCTTCGCTTGAGTCATTGGCGGAGGCGTTCTCACTCTATTGGCTGTCTGGAAATACTGCACTACAGGGTGTAACTTCCGGGTTGTGAAAATGTCAGCTATTCAGTCAGATTGGATGTTTAGTTTCCAGCATTTTAACTGATATATACAAAACAATATTTTTATTCCCTAATGTCCTGGAAATTGTTCCATACTTTTGTATAAAATAGCCCAAATAGTTGTATGGGGAGATGAGCTGCACTTACTGTCTGTTATATTATACTTCCGTTTTTATTGAGGACACAATTCGATATTTTAAACCGTTAAAACCCCAATTACATTCAACTACAATGTGCCAAAGGAAACCCTTCTATTGTAAACAGCGACATCTTTTGGAGAATTTAGCATTGTGTCAAACGGTGTCAGACCATAGGCTAATATCTGTCGACTGTAGAAAAATAAGGCTACATTTGTACAGCACAAACAAATGAATAAACGCATGGTGTTTAACAAACTTTAATGATTCATTAGGTTCTTAGTAGCTTTCTTGTACTGCACTGTAGAACGTGGGCCGGTGTTATTTTATGCTGCCTTTAAGTGCTGCTCGTAAACTTGTCCTTTCTTTCAAACGTGAGTTTACCAGTCTAACATACGTGTAACGTAAAATAATCAGCGAAAGAGTTGATTAATTCAGTTGCCTCCATTATCATTTTGGCTACTGCGCTCACTATACTTTACACTTCAGATGCCACAGAAAAATCTACTGATTCTATCGGATTCTCCAACTAGTAGAACAAACATCTTTATTTTCCCGACAGCCCTAAAATGCACCGTTATTGGTTTTCGCGCAGCCGCAGTGCCATGTAAACACAACTGCTGCGGTTGGCTGTCGTTATAGCTCGCTAGGTTGAACTAAGATATATGTAATTTTGCGCGGATTCTAGCACTGAGATTGTTACCTTGTTATCAAAAAAACAAAGCGAAGTTTCTGCATTATGTGCTGTGGTCAACTAATTAAGATAATCAGTTAAGAAGGTTTGCTAGCGGTGACTTAGACTCGTTTGTATCTAACCTAGCTAGCTTACCGCTAGCTCGTTAACGCCCGGTCTTTATGCAATTTCATAGCCAATTATCTAAAGTGTCTGTAGTTAATTATATCATATTTTTATTTTAGTGTGGCCCAGATGGCTGAGAGTATTACATCAATATTCAAAGAAATTAGCTAGCCAGACAAGGCTACTTTGCTAACTCAGGTGATAGGCCATCGACTGACAGGAAAACAAGCTAACTTACGTTAACAAGTCGATAACGTCAACCGGCCGGGTCCTCCAGTCGGATCCGAACAAATACAAAGGAAACGCGCCGAGATTAATTTAGTGTCATCATATGTTGACTGAAAACAGGTGAGCATGGTCTATAATACGTCATGTAATGCTAACTAATAAAATATTGCCTGAAACAAATGGAGTAACGATACTGTGGCCTTTATTAACCACTTGCAGTCTACCGGGGTATGCTAACAAATTCTCGGGGTTCACACATACGAGTAGCAGTTGATCGCGCGTGGGTACAGCAGCGACATATATGTGATGGTGTATGTTTTAAACGTCTCTGTGTGTGCGCTTACACCCAAACAGGAAACGACAGCGCAGTGGTGGTTATGAGGAGAGTGGCCACCTGGTGCCCCAAGCCAAAAGGCAGAGCAGAGCTCATCCTCTCTCCCCCGAGCCGGGTCGGGATGCCTGGGACTCTGAGGTAGAAACGGCTGTGAAGGGAATTACAATGTTAACACTGAAGAAAACCAAAAAGAAAAGATTAATTGTTGCTCTTTCACTTGTAGTCGTTTTTCTGTACACTCACATTTGTGACAGACAGGTCGTGCGCCGCTCTTCTGTATATTGTGTTTTCGCTGGTGCTCACAAAGAAATGGTTGATTATGAGCATTATTAGTCATGACTCCCACTGGATCTCGGATGTCATAAATAGTGACACACAGGATTAAAAATGGCGTCTTGTACCTTATAGTTACCACATCTGTTTTAACTTATTAATTCTACTTTTCACTGTCTGATCGGTTTAAGTTTTAATCTATCAGATAAAGTATCAGCGCTCACGTGAATAAGTGACCAGGGTTACCAACTAATCTTACTTAAATATGTAGAATGCTCAAGAGATCACCTTCATACCACGTCCTGCTTTCAACAAATGGATTAAATAGTAATTTAGATTTTGAATTGCTGCCAAAAAATACAATTTACTGTGATTGGTCTGCTTTGCTTTCACAATACAAACTAGCTGTACTATAGAGTTTGATTTGAAGCTTTCACACCAGCATAAACAAGCTGAACAGAATGGGGAAACGCAACTGAGTTAAGTTGAACTGCGCCAAACAGGTCAGACGTGAAAGCACCGAAGGTTTGACTATACCTATTTAGAGGTGTCATGGCTAATGAGGCCTTTCTGATGTTTAATTTTGTGAAACACCATGAATTACCTTCAAAACCTGTCAGTTGTCAGTCTTTGAATTGGCACTTAAGTCTCGCGGCATGTTAAAGTTCAAATGTAGCTAGCACGCTGCTAATGTCCATGTCTGCATTTCAGTCATCCAACAGCGAGAGCAGCAGCAGTATCAGCAGTCCAGAACACGCGGCTGGGAGCTGTAGCAGTCAGTGTGCTGTGGGCCCCTGCAGCCCCCTCGGCTCCGGTGACTCCTCAGAACTGGGCGGCCCTACAGACCTGGTGTCCTACCAGCAGATCAACCGCATCCTGAGGCAGGCCCACTTCCAGAGCCTGCAGTGCCGAGGTCACCTCAGAGATACATGACGGCCCAAGTGTCTCTCTGTCAGCCACCAGAGGGCTGAGTTCCCCCGAGGCACGTCGGAGCATCACATGCTGATTCACTTCACTCAGCTCTTCCCACCCATCTCCAGTTACTGTGATATCACACAGCTCTACACGTCTGTGGATGGAGACCAGCTCCTGGTCAGGTATCTGGAAGGGGTTCATCATTCAGATAAATCAAAATGATAATCATTTTAGCAATAATACCTGGGTGATCAACTTAAACATTTCTTTTGTGATCCACTTGATTTCTGACCAGTCTGGTTTACATGCTGCTCTCAGAGCCTTATTGTGACTGATTGATGATGAATCCCTGTGTTTTGTCTTTAAATGTTGTATGAAAACAGTGCTACTGTAGCTGCAGAAATGGCACCAAACACAATTTTAGGCCGGTCAGTGTGACTCGTTTAGTCTCCTAGTTGGGTACTTGGGTTGTATAATGCTGAATCTGATGTCTGTGTAAGTACATGGACCAGTCTCAGGGAGGATTTGCACTTGTCTTGGACTGCTCATTTGCTCTCATACTCAGACGAGGACTTGCAGAAGCCATGGGTTTTACCCTTACCAAGGATGTTGTCTTTTCTGTCCTTATTTTATTCATTAATAGAATATTTATTTAAAATCTTTTCCATAGACTTCGGTTAAATGTAGTGGAGAATTTGGTCATGGATTTGGTTATAGACCCCAATACGCTTTTTATTTTTATTTTCTCCAGATCATGGAATAGACGTATCATTTCACGATCTCGACGTAAGAATCCCTTGTTTTCTTGTGATGACTGAATTTTGTGATCTTGACCCAACCCATGCTGTCGTCTCACAATCCTTAAATAACTCGTGACATGAGAATAATCATCATATTTGGCATCAGAATGTATAATAATAATAAACTGACGCAACTGCAACCAATGGACGAGTCCATGTAATATTACTGATATTCCCCTATAGGGAGTGACGGTGCACCTGTGGTTGTCAGTCACAGGTTGTTATTTAACAAAATAATGACTTTGGACACAAAGCAATAACAGGTAGACATTGCCTTATGTGTATAGATTATAGATAATTACAACATCTAGCATGTCTTTTCTAATAACTGTGAGAATACAAATTGATTTATGTCTAAATCAATCACGACATAACGAAGCTTACTATGTCGAGATCATGAGATGATCATTTAGAATATTTTGCATTGCATATTTTTCAGATTAGGACAGTTAGTTGTAAATTAGTTAAGCAGTCATGGTTATTTTTGTTTGTGTTTCTTGCGATCGTGGGAAAATGCATTGATCACAACATTACCAGCTTCTCACGACCACTAAGAGCAAACAAAAATTAAAGTTGCACCCATGAACTCTCCTTAGACGTTCTCAAACTTTTATTGTATGGACGGCTGATTGATGTGGCATTTGAGCATGTAGGAAATTTCGTTATTTCTGTCTAGAGGGGGGTTTACAGCCTTTAGGAACAAAAAGACATTCCCCGGGCTTTGTTTGCAACATTATTGGAGCCACTAAAATGCTGTTATTAATTGCAGACAAGGCTTTCTGCCTGTGCACTACCATTCTATGGTTGCTGTATGTGTCCCCATGCACTGAACATCCAGGTACAAGCACTGACCGTGAGGCTGTGTGTCTCTCCTTTTCTTAAAGCAGGATTGGTTTCATTGCTGAACTTTCATCGCAGGAGTAAGCTCGGCTGTTTATTTCTTTTTTTTAGACTGGAGTGTCAGAAATGAAAGCTTTTTTTAATTTTTATTTTTAAGATGTGGTTTATTTTTTCCCAATGATATATTTTTTGTATTTAGTAATGTACATGACATTAACCTGCCATTAATTTTTTTTCTTGTAAATACCCCTTCATTTAAAAAAATAAAAATTAATGTTTTTGAACAGGCATTCTTTACTTCTCGTCGTGAAGCGATAGCAGATAATAAAAAATAAAAAATTCAAGGCTGCATTTAGCTCTTTTTAAAATGATAAAACTTCTCAAACAGGGTGAGGACCTGTGTCCATTCATGCAAATTAGCTTGGCATGCTATGTACTGTATGTGCAAACAGGAATTTCCTCCATCCCCACATCCTCCCTTTCCCCCCCTTCCAAATGGCCATTAATGAATGACTCCCCATGCATTGAGACCATCCGTAATGAGATATGACCTGTGTCTAAGCGAAGAGCAGTGAAAGGTTTCTTTAATTAGCACACTACATGTCCTTGTCTTGTCACAGACACAGTAACAGATTACATACATTAATGCAGCACATGTAACCACGGTTACCTTGCCGGCTACTATGGGCCCTCATTACTTCCCTCCTTTGATTCCCTCGCTCCACCTAAATTAGAGATGACGAACGAGCCAATGATAATTCAGGTTTGGAGATCTCCCTGCCTCTCAGGTGCACACGTTATCTTGAATAAGCAGCTACCATACGTACAGCGCAGCAACATATAGAGAGGGACGAGTAACGAGTCGTAAGTGGACCTTTCATCTTCTGAGGTATGCATCTTTCGGATGGCCTTTTGTGTCTTGAAGCAAACATGACATTAGAGCCAAGCACGTGCTATGTAATTAAGGTGGTGAGGATGCAATTAGCAGCAGCTTGGATAAATATTTTCCCCGGTGATAATCAGAATTTCTGTTTGAAATTACTGCATATTAAAGAAATAATTTACCCCAAACTGCAAATTCAATGAAGCCTCCACAGTTACCCTATTAATCATTATTTTATTTTATTTTATTTTTTTCCAGCTATTGATGCTAAGCTAAAATGCTCTGGTAATGTATACACTGCAGTAGAGATCAGTGTTTATAACAAGGCTGTGTCTGCAAGGGGCTTACTGGATAAAAAAAAGAGAGCAAAGTAAGTATATTTATGTGTACTTTTTTAGAGGTGTAAAAAGATCAACACAAGATGTGGCTGCACGTGTTGACACCTTTTGAGCACATGCCACTCGGGGTTTGAAGGGTTGATGAGTAGACATGCAAAATAACATTACAGAAGTGTAAAACTCCACTGACACAAGCACAGGATTGTTAGGCATAAATCCCGGCATAGTCTAGTTTCTCAACAGCAGATGTTTTGAGTCCAGATGTTCATGAAAAGAGCAGCAGAGGGCAGCATACTCTGAGTGTTAACTGGACGCAAAACTGTATTCCTCGGAGTCTGAATCTCATAAATGCCGGGGGGAATTCTACAACGGGATCAAAACGTGTGGGCCACGTAGAAGATATTTATCTTTAATCTGTTTACACACACACACACACACACACACACACACACACACACACACGCACACACACTGTCCTTTCGGCGCAGCGCGCAGATACGAAGGTGGGCGGTGATGAATGGCTCATATCAGTTGAGTGGAGAGGCAGGAGAGAGTTAAATGAACTGTCCTTGTTCTGGGGTCTATGTATGCGCATACATTGTTATATTTTTACCGTGGCCAGCGAAAAAATCTGGGTTAGTCTACGGCTCCTTTCCTTCTGTGTCCTCTCTGATTCCCATCTCTCCTCAAAGGCGAAAGCACAGTGAACACCGGCTACACACAGCAAACGCAGACAAGCAGACAAACTACCGTGTGTTTCAAATGTATCAGTGTCCAGTTCACCTTCGCCTTCGAGACTTGCGAATGAAAACAAAATCTCCTTGAATAATCTCACTTGTCTAAGATTATTTTGGAAAACTGGTCACAGGACAGCCCCTTCAAGTGAGCGGCCTTGGCGTATTCACAATATAAATAATGTCGGGGGGTGGGGGGGCTAAAGGAACATGAGAAAAGGAAGCAAAAGTGAGGTGAAGCTTATCTGGTCACCCTTGCCTCTCTTTGCCAGACTTTGGGCTGAAATGTATTTGGGCAGCTGTTGCCTGGCATGAGATGGTGATCGGGCTGGCATCAAGTACAGCGCTTCCCCTCGCCAGCCAACACAAACATCTGCTTTGCCTCCCCACCACCCTTTCGCCCCGACATCAAACAACAAAGCTCGCCTGCTCTGCTGCCCCCGTGGCCATCCGAAGAATTAATGACCCACCAAGCACATTAGCGGTGCCCTATTGCCCCGGCCTGGCTGGAGCGGGGAATAGGGAATGCTGTGGCAGGCGAACAAGAAGTGGGAAGGGTTAGTGGGTCAGGAAGATAAAGTACTTCACGGGTCAGGAATTAAGATGGATATATATTCGTGTAATATTGGAGTGTTGCTGCATTTATGCAAATCATTTTTCATCCTACAATAGGCCCTTACTGTTAATTTAACAGCCATGTTGACAGATTAAAAGCACTGGATTTCATACAGTATTATTGTTTTTAAAAAATGTGTGTTTTATGTGCAATGTATGTCAGAAAGTACAGCATTACTTTATGTTTGACACTTCAACCTGGTGGCAGAGCAAGCCAGTTGACTCCAGTCGCGGACAGAGGTTGTTAAAATACAACATCTATGGCGATGAAGGCACAGCACATTGGACTGAAGCGACCTGCTCTTCAGTAAAAGGAAAAACTGAGGAGGATCTTCTTGCTCATCCTCTGCTATGAGCCGGCCTACGCTGCTCCTGTGAGCGCTCACTGTTTGCCGTCAGGGTGCGGAGAGGAGTACTGGGTTATCTCACTGACTGTAGCCTAAACATTCTGCCCCAATGCAGCTGAGACACGGTCGTCATTTCCCCAAACAAAAGACAGCAAACACTCTCGGCCACTCTCTGTAGAGCTGTCTGGAGCTTTAATGCTTTGAACGGACCGACCAGAAAAGTAAGACGACCAACTAGGCTCGGCTTGCTTGGGTCAGTGTCTCCGGTTCCGCTTTATGACCTCCCTATTCGTTCTCGCACAATGCGCTCCAGAAACAATGTTTTCACTGCACGGCAAAGTTACAGTCAAGGCCCCCGATCAATCATAATAAATGTTCACCCCAGGACACAGAAAGAAAGGCTGTAAGCAGTTTCTTGTCCCACATACATGCCACCACCGCTCCTCCTTTCATGGCTAATGGTGAGAATGTTCACACGCCCTGCCTTGTATCTGTAAACCGTGATGTTTACGCAGTTCAGCTTTGCCCTGTTCGGTTGTCAACACTCGCATGCTTGCAACCCATCGAGTGCCGGAGAGAAGGAGTGCAATAGTTTAGAGAGAGTCGTGCTAAGTGGGACCGTTTAGGGTTGGCTGGGTAGAGCGTGCACTCAGCGTACCACCATATAGACCGCTGTTCTCTAAGTGGCCCATATTAACTGGGTGGGAATGGGCTGCACTCAGGCCTGTGGTGTTAGCCCAGAGAGGGGCAGGCTACATGGCTCACACAGCCTGGTGTCGTCTCCACACTGCTGACCTGCCACACAGGCATGTTTCATCACCGGAGGACTGATACGGCGCCGCTCGCAGCCACCGAGGTGCAATTTGTTGCATTTGGGCTATAACTGTCAGGAAGAGATATACCCTCACTTAAATAGCCGCCCATAATCTGCCCCTCTCCCTGTATTATCCTAATTGAACCCATGGGCGGCTAACGCCATCAATAGCTGAGCTCATCTGCAAATTAATAAAACATAGGCCCTCACCAAATCTATGCTTGGGATAGAGCTTGAAGCTACTAAGACACACTAAAGGACTGAGTGTTTGTGATCGTTATTATCAAAAGAAATGGGAGCACAATAAAATGTTCTCATTTTGTCTTTCAGCAGCGATGAGCGTGCGTTCTTATGGCTCCTGTGGTCCTACATGTATCCCCGATGAGCTTTCTCCTTCCTCCTTCCTTTTCGTAATGGACATGCTTATTAAAACCATTTACCTAAACATGCTTCTGCAATCGGTAATGTGGTGTTCTGAGATCAGTGGCTACAGCGCTTCGAGGTGCAGATTCCAACCAATTCAACAGGTGATCACCAAGCAGGATGTTGTGTTTTCTCCTCGCTGCTGACTGCTGTGAAGCCACATATCCCTTGGTCAGGACTGAGACATGCTGGCACCATCAACAAGTGCCACATCAGCTAAAGTACAGGGGGGTCTTTTGACTTTGTGTTTATTTTGACTGTCTGGACTGACGCCCAGCGTGATGTGGGAGACGATGAAAGGGGTGGTCAGCATAATAAGACCTAGATCTTAATAACAACAAATCCTGGAGGACACTAAAAAAAGCAGCCAGAGGTTATTAAAGACATCTATCATGTCTGTTGGGCTATGTCGTCGCTAAGTCACCAACCCTCTCTCTCCACTGATGATGACTCCTCTGTTGAACATGAAACCAAGGCCGTGGCGACCAAACTTTCTTCTCCTTTCTCCTTCTATTTTTCTCTCCCACAGAGCTTTCCCTCGCGCAGCACAAGTCCCTTTGTTGTCACACATACAAAAACCCAAGGTCTTTCAAAGTGGCATCACACGCTAAAGGAAGGCAGGACTCCTCCAGTATCAACACAACGTACCTGGCACTGAGTGCACCTCAAAGCAACCAGTGTGCCCTGATGAAGAGAGAAGAAAACACCTCTCAGGACATAAAGAAAGGAATGCTGTAAAAGCTGGAAGGCCATGACAACTTGATGAGCCATCAAGACCGACTGTGAACAACCAGAAACATGGAGAGAAAAGGCTGACATCACACAGCCTGGGTATATGGAGTCATGGATATACGGACAAAATAGAAAAACAAACGGACTCTCCAAAGAAAACAGTGAGTAATCTTTGGACAGAGTATTGTTTGGGCATGCACACGATTGTTGAAACACCTCGATGCCACAGTGAATGACGGTGCACACTTGTCTATGCCAGACCATTTACAAAGTGTGTGTGTGTGTGTGTGTGCGTGCGTGCGTGCGTGCGTGCGTGCGTGTGTGTGTGTGTGTGTGTAAAAACATGAGTAATCATCAAACCAGAAGGGAAACAAGTTCCCATGAACAATATACACAAAGACAAGAATTTTCATCCACAAAGCCTTGATGGTTGAGCTTTAATAACACACACACACACACAAAAAGGTTGAGAGCGATTCTCATCTCTTCTAAAGCTCTGCAGCAGTTGTATTACACAGACTGCTTAAGGCACTATATATGACACAAAAAAAGGCTGATACTATGTTGGATTTGTGCGTAGTGGAGGCGGGATAAGTGCATTTACTCAAGTACTGTGCTGGTGTTTAATTTTACTAGCCCTGGTCTTGAATATATTTGTGCTGTGGCACTTTTACAACCTGAGTTCAAAGCAAATTATTGCACCTTTAAAGGGGCACTCCACTTATGTACAATAAGTGAAGTTCAGTTTAGTCGTCATGAGAAGCACTGCTCAGGCTGTAAAAACGGTTGTCTTGTGTCCTCTGTGGCTCTGGAGGAAGCTTTTCACAGTTTAAAAAAAACAACCCTGAGGATGTCATCAGGGGATCTAAAGAACGACACTGTTGAGTTGCATTATGGGTAATGTAGTTTCTGGAGCTGTAGGACTAAAAGGTAGGGTATCTCAGCCTCTCCTTCAAATTTGACTATTCTCTTAACAAAGTGCTTCATGGAAGTGCAATATTAAATAGATGGAATGCCACTTTAAATTAATAGTTTGGGAAATACACTTAGTCGTTTTTCTGATGGAGAATTTGTCTGATAAATACATGGCTACAGTCAGTAGTCGGTTATCTTACCTCAGCATAAAGACTGGACACAGAGGGAAACAATTAATTGACGTTTATACATTTAGTTTTTTGTGTGGATTAAACAAACTGGTCGGTGGATTTTGTTACTATTGGACAGCCAGGCTAGCTGTTTCCCCCTTGTTTCTAAACAGCTGCTGGCTGTAGCTTCATATTCAACAACAGCTATGAGAGTGGTAATGATCTTCTCGTCTTAACTCTCCACCAGACAAAAAAGTGTACTTATCAAAATGGCGAACTTGTACGTTACGTGAACCACTTTCATCTAACCACCGCATTGTCACTTTGCCTGAAAAGACATTATATGATATGATTATAGGTTGCATTGTTGGATTTGAGGCTTTCTAACACTGCATGAAGTAGTCTGTCCAAATACATAAAAATATTCCTACCGCTTTGTGTGTTACATCTTTACCCCTCTGACAGGCACCATTCTTCGCAAAGAGCGTTGTTACTTTTAATACCCGAGTAGTAGATTTTACCGCTTATACTTAAGTACAACTTTTGTCACGTTGTACCCGCATCGTCCCCGCAAATGTCATTTTTAGGACAGAATCAAAGTCTAGAAACATTGCCAAAAAAAGAAACCTAACACAAATTATTTTTATCAAGTGCGGCCTGTTTTTGGCCTGTTTGCATTCAATTTAATGAATCACTCCTTCCAAACTTGAGTGGAAACATAATATTTTACATCCCTTTGAATGTCTTGTGCGGTGCAACAGTGCGCAATGTCGACTTTCATTACCTGAATGGGAGTTTTGGAAAGAGTAAACCTTGGAGTTTGTCCAGACAGCCTTGTTGAAATGTGATGTGTTGATTAACATTTTCTTAAAAAGAAGTCACTCACTGTCATTGCCACTACCCCATGAAAAATGGAGCCCACAGGACATTAAGTGGAGGATTTATGGCTGCCATATATTTGAGTGGAGGGCTGCTAAACCTTATGAAGTCTCGCTTGGCACTGTAAGGTTTTGCTTTCTCTGTCTCGCTCTGTTGGTTTTTTCCCTATTGCTTCAGAGTGCCTACAATTTCCCTCTCTTTATTTTCATTGGCATTTAAAGAGCTCGGTGCTCTGTTGAATCTACTCATTCAATAGTGAGCTTTTCGACACACACATACACACCCAAACACATTAGAACACACGTGCATGAACACACACAAAGAAAGCGGCCGCGGACACGCAGAGAGTAGACCCTGACTCTCCCGCTCAATGCCACAGGATGTTGGAACCCAGCAAGTTTAAGACGCAGACCAGGTCTGAAAGCATTTCTCCCTGTCTATGCTCGTCATTGTTAGGGGGGCATTAATTGATTGGCTTGGTTTCTATTCCCTTTTGTGAAGTGGCTTTAGTCCTGGCTTTATGAAGGTTGCTGAAATCTATTCAGACCATTCTTTTTGCCTGGTGGAGCACAGCACAGCGGTGGAGCAGCCGCTGTCTCCACCTTTATAGGTGGAAATCACCCTTGCACATTTTAATCTGTCATCTCCTGGGGTCTCATAACACTTTATAGCTTTATATGTCTCATCAGGTTTTATATCCTAGGATCACACAAAAAAATGACTTTTATTTTATTTTTTTATTCCTTCGATCTTTCTTTCTGGCGTTACAGTCGCCATCATATTTTTAGTTCTTAGATATTTTCGGCCAGATGAATGAAATGAGCCTTGAGAAGAGTCAAGAAAGAAAGGCTCTCATGTACCGTTGTCAGCCTTCTAAAGTCACCTTGTATGAATGCTGTCTGTGTGTCAGTATGGATCTACTGATGAATAGGGGCATTCTTCGGGATATAATTGACCACACATGAGATCAAAGTGTGCCTGTGCAGCAACATTTTATGATGGACTTCATAATGCAGAAATGTGACAAGATGCTGAAAGTGTGTGTACACACTCCAAACTATGTTCCAGTAATTAAACGTTGAGCTGCTTTTCTTCCTATAAAACATAGGAGTGTTGTTGCTCCTATCAGGAGCTACAGTAATCCTGGTGGGGGGAGGGGGAAAAAGAGGTAGGTGTTAAAATCAAATCATCAAAAATAGTCACATTACTCACTTTGACTCATGTAAGCTGCAGCTTTCGGGGCCTGCTTTTTTTAAGCACACGCAGTCACACATGCACACACAGTAACAGCTCACACAGATGGTCTTATATCCACATCTGGCGACAGCTGGAGTTGTGAGCACATCTGTTCCGTCCTTGGTGGAAACAGAGAGGGTTGCTGCTGCTTTAATACTGACCTTCTCTTAAATATTTTCACTTTTTCGATCCTCTGCAGCACCACAGCAGCCAAAATCCAACACCGGCAGGGTTCTCTTATGTTCCCCCGATTCAGATAGAATGGCCTATCAAGCTCGCCCAGGGGGAACAAATGTCGGCCCAAATCACATCGTTTCCACTCTCATACACATCGTTTCCCCTCCTTCTTTGTGTTCTTGATCCTGCGAATTCACTGATTTTACCTTTTACCTTTTCTCTCTCCCTACATTTATGTGTGTTTCCTTTCCCTTCCTTCTTATGTCCACATATTATTCAGACAGCTGCGAATCGCCTTGAACCACTTAGTTTTGCGGACCACAGACAGCTGAGATCAGCAGCTGTGTGTGGGAGATGCACTCCAAGTCATAATTTCTATAGCTGCAACGGTTTGTGGGCATTTTGTTGACCCTTTTTGTTGACATCTTGTCTTCAGAAACCACATCTGCATCTCAGTATAACGAGAGTGTGTGTGTGAACTTTATAAGACCTGTGCAAGTGGCAAAATATATTAAAAAGATGCAAAAGATTTGAAATACAGCCCAGGACACATGGCCTGTCTCTTACTCATTTAATTTCACTCTCCCATTCTTCTTTCTGGAGATCCATGAGACCTATTTCCTTTCTCCTCCATCACCTTCTACATCTCTACATCTTACTTTTTACTTGCCCCATTTTGCAATCAATCTACTGTTCATCTTATCTAATGAGCTCATTAGGGTGTCTTAAGCAATGGTGATTGATAATAATGGCTTAGAAATGTCCCATTGATTCACTTCTATATCAGGCCTGTAAAAAGTAAAGTAAAATCAACTTAACCCTCTCTATTGTCCATATCTGGGTGACAAGCCCTTTGTTTTCAATGCATCTGCCCCACCCCCGCTCCAGTTTGCGATGAGTGAGACCAGTTTTTAGTTAACACATCTGCTTGGCCTGGTAATATACATGTCTGTAAAGCTTCCTTAACAAAGGTGTGAAAATGCATTACCGTTTAGAGGATATACGAATGACTCCTTTGCAGCGTTTTTCCGTCAACAGGATTCAATTGCGCCATATTTTTCATGTTTACAGAGACCAGTGGGTGAAACCAAATGTTAACAGTAGACATCATATTATTCCAGCCAATCAAAACAAAGGAGACGTGTTACAGTTGGTCAGTTTGCTGGAAGTCTTTAATTTTTATGTCTGGGCTTCTTAACAGCCATGACTGATGGAGCCATTTGACTTAAAAGCTGTAAGAGCTACTGTTTGTAATGCAAACCCTTTTTGCGAGGCCACTGGCAATATGTCTGACTACAGCTTTATGTATGCCATTGGTGTTTTCATTTGTATGTGCATGAGGGAGGGAGGGAGGGAGGGAGGGAGAGATAGAGAGAGACGGAAAAAAAAGAAGGGGGGGCTGCTAATGATAATTTGGGAGGGTGTGTGTGTGACAGAATTTGCACCCACATGAATAGCGCACAGTCAGCATGCACACTCAGATCACTTCAATAGTTTCACATCAACCAATTTAATGGCACAATCCCGGCCAGTGAAGTTTTTATTCCAAATCCTGTCCATAATCTAATGGCCTTTGAAAGTCTGCCACTTCCCCCTGGCTGACAGGTTGTGCATTTGGATCTAATTGAATCCATTTACATCCTGCACAAATGGAAAGCACATGGAGGCCTACCCACCTGGTTCTGATCAGCTACTGAGTTGGGAGAGCCACACTCTTCGGAGCACGCCCAGTGCCAGCAGGGGATACACTACACAGCGAAGTGAGGAGAGAGAGGGAAGAGAAAACACCTTTTGATATTACTCTAATTCAATTCAGTTTGAGTACACTTACCACTTCACATTTCTGTGTATTCCTATCTGCGGTCTTTCACAGTTGTGTAATATTTTACCACAAGGGGGAGTCCAGCAATAGCCCACTCATGTACAGTAACACTGTGTGTAGGCTAATGTGGATCTGCGAGCCTTCATCTACTGTACAACAGAGAGAAGCCGAGCTCCGCTTTAAAATTTAGAGAGCCCAAGGTACAGTGTGGAATCTGGATTAGGTCTTTTCTGATTTCATGTTAGATAGAATATAAATGCCTTCTTGCTATGCCACATGTTAGTCACACAAAACATTCTCAAGAGGTTGGCAAATATTGTAAAAACTGATGAAATAATTAAGTGAATTAATTCCTTAATTCCTTTCACATGCTGCTACATAGGTGTAAAGTATGTGTCAGCGAATAAGATTTGACAGTCGACACTTTTGAGTTTTTAAAAGCAACATGAGAACACAGCATGGACAAAAGACAGACTATACACAATATAGTGATGACAATATTGCTAAAAACTAGCATGCAAACTGATATTATACACCAGCAATCTTTTCCATAAAATGTATACTGACATTTTGGGAAGTGTTTATTCATTTTCTTGCTGAGAGTTAGATTATAATTTCAATACCACTCTCATAAAGTAAGCAAAATATGAGGCTACAGTCAGCTTCCGGGTAGCTAGCTTAGCACAATGACTGGAAACTGTAAAACCACAACGTGTACTTTTGTTATACGCCTCGGTTTTTGTACGAATTAAACGAACAAAATATAACGTCTTACTTAGTGAGCATTACAGGGGCTGGTAGGCAGATTTTGTTACCTTTGGGCAGAGCCAGGCTAGCTGTTTCCCTCTATTTCCAGTCCTTATGCTAAAATAGGCTAAACACCTGCTGGCAGTAGCTTCCTATTTACTGTAAAAACATGGTATCAATCAGCTCATATAAATTGCGAGAATCTTAATAAGTGCATTTGACAGCACTATGCCTTTTTTGAGTTTTTACATCACGTTAATGAAGTATGTTGTCTTTTCCATATGGTTGTGTAATGAATTCTTGCAGGTTGGTGTCCACGTTATGGGTAAAGTGTTCCTGTATGCTGCTGGGTAAAGGGATGTGGATAGTTTTGAGGATTTATTTGAATATGCGACAGAATAAACAATCCAGGCTTTATACATGGCTTACATTCACGTGTGTCTGCAAATGGATATAGTTAATGGGGGCATCATCAAACATCATGACCTTCATCAGGTCCCCCTCGTAGTCCATCCCAGCCCCACCTCACACCACATCTGGTTTGACCATCTCCACCCAAAACCCCTGCTAGCCACCCCCGCCTGCACCTCATCAATCCTCTGTGTCATCATTGCCACACTTCTGGCTATCGCCAAAGTAAGCCATGACACCAAGACGTGAAAATGATGAATGGATTTTTCCGGACAGGAAGCGGCGATGGATGAAGAGACACCCCACCCTCACTCATCTTTCCGATCCATTTTTCACTTTCTTTCCTCTGCCACGTCTCTCTGTTGTCTAGCCTTCTGGAGTCAATAGGAACCAAGCCATCATGTTCCACAAATACAGCCCTCCAAACTATGCGGTTGCATTTTTTCATTTTTCCCACAATGGCTTCCAATGACCAACCTTTTTCTAAAAGTCCTGATGTGTTGGTTTTAAGCAAGTCAGAGGAAATACCATGTGTCCATGTTTTTCAGAAAACTTTGACCGTATAAATGGGAACATATATATGACCAATTATACTAACTTGTTTTCAGTTTTGACAATGAAAAACATTGTAGTCCTTTCTATATTTACACAATTTGATCTGTGACTAGTTTAGTCCTCACATCCCGCAACCACAAGACTCACGGTGAACCTTGGAAGTCTGCATACTACCCATTGTTGTGTCTGCCTACGCATAGCATGTCCATTCACTGCTGGACAATACCGTCCGTTAACTATATGGTTTTTTGTAGTTTTATTGGTGATGTGAATAGAAGTCCCACTGTGTTTCATGACCGATGTTATCAATCTCGGTCGCCATAACTATCGGCTATGACTTGTGCTCTGAAGGCTTTTGTTCAACCCTTATGTATTGTCCCTGAATACTGTAGAGGTTCTCATAATGGCTCACGACTGAGATATTCATCTTTAACTTTGGTCAGACATAGTTATTACCTTTACAAATTGTAGTGTTTTTCATATCATATGTCATGTAATTTTAATGTTTCTGTCAGGGTGTATGTTAAGGCTTTAGGGGCATGTTTTCGAACAGAGCGAGATCTTAAAATTCTTCCATAGTCATCGCTTGCATTTCGACTCCATGAACTCTAGCTCCCAATATCAGACCAAAGAAACACACCCTTGTTTCTACGCTCCCTCAGGGCAAAATGGCACTGGTGGATATTTAAGAGATTTAAGCCTCCTTTGTTTAGGCGACTGAAGCCACTCCTTCCCCAGCCCCCTAAAGCACAGTATGGCAGCAAGATCACCAATAGCTTTCATACAATATCTTAATCATCTGTACATCATATTTAACACAAGGAAAGAGTTTTGTTTCCATCAGTGATGAATAAAACATCCACTGATGTTAAGTTTTCTTGAGGCCATTTGTTTTCTAAGCCTTTCAAAATAATTCTCCATGGAGTTGCACAGTTTGTCTGACATCAATTATTTCGAATAAGACAAACTGCTCTCGTTAAATCCACTATACACAGCAGGACAGATGTGAATATTCAATAAAAGACATAAAACTGCAGGTTAAACACTCCCCAAAGTTTTTTGTGCTCATACTTAATTTCAGTTATTTTCAGGAGACATACAGAAACGTATTCCTCATTTAGTGTGAATATGAGAGATTCTCTTTCACGTAATTTGATTAGTGGACCAGGGTTACAGCCAGCCCTCCTTCAGTTACTGAGGAGAAAAACGATTAAGCTATACTTGTTAGCTATCAAAGAGACAACGCACCCATGCACAGACACACCAATGGATTAAACACACACACACACTCACATAGGTACATACACACACACACACACACACACAAGTCTCATTTAATCCTTTATGATGCGCCTGGAATTTGTAATGATTTTAATTAGGAAAGGTGCAATAGAAGTCTACTCCGTGGCAATGCTGACACTCCAGGGTGCCTGGAGCCAATTAAAAATATGTGCTGATCAAACAGCCTGCCCTCGCCATGCACGGCTATCCCCAGAGCCTCTGATGCTGCTGCAGAGGGACGGCCAAGCTCAGGCCCTCTAGCTCCCACCGAACAGGCTGCAGAGGAGCCGGCGGAGCTACACCCGACACTCTCCACCCTGAGATCTGGTTCAAGGCTCAGCTACTCCCATTAGCTGCATTCTACAGTGGGCGCCGAGCGAACGGAAGCCCCATAAGAGGAATCCTTCAGTTCACAATCAAACGTTTGTGAGAAAATGTCACACACCCCATTTGATCCCCACAGAGATTCTTTTTTTCCACAAGGGAACTGGCTCAGCCCAATTTTCCCTCACATTTAGAGTGAGAACGCCACATTAAATTAGAATTATGTGGCTATTTAGAGTGACAATTAAGCCTGGTATTAATTACACTGTTCCTTTTGTTTCGAGCAATCCCTGCGATGTTGCCAGACCCAGGAGTGCCCAAAATAGATACATTTAAATGAATCTGAAGGCAACTTATATTTTACAAATGTTAATATTCTTGAGGAATCCTTCATCTCTGTCATATCCCTTCCCTCCTCCCTCTGTGAAGTCCCTCCTCTCTCTATCATTAGGCACCTCTGTCCCTGGTGATTAATGATACTAATGAGCATGTGCAGCCATTCACTCTGCCACACATTATTCCATCCTCTGGCCTAGGCCATGTGTCATGTCCTCCTGAGAATGGAGAACTCGGCTACCTGGTCATATAGAGGCCAAACAATAATATTAACTTATATCTATTGCAATATCTATGTCAGATGGGCAAGTGGCACAGACACTGGCACACATGTACTGTATGTGCTCAGGCATACGCAGAAACATGAATAGAGTCATTACTAACTACAAAGATATTACATTTCTGAAGAACAAATCATAACGAAAAATAAAAGACAGAAGAAAATGTTTGTATGCACCAGAGGCACAGATTAATAATCAGACAAAATGTTACTACATCTAGACTACATTTGAAGTTAGCTATTGAAGTTAGTTTGTTGGCAAATAATTCTCAATGCATAGTGGTTTAATCAAATGTGACAACCTAATACTATTGCTGACCTGCAGAAAGACAGCAAAGCAGAGCCTGCAGTGAATCATGTGCACTCCATCAAAAAAAAGATGGAGCTCTCTTTGTTTTTATCTGTCTCACTTCTGGGTCTATTTGTTTGGCAAATCAGAAATAAATAACAAAAAGGGGGTTGAGAAAAAGCCATTTATGTGTAAATAGTGGAAAATTCAGTTGTGCATGATCGTACCTTTTCTACATGAAGGAATACACTGAGGATTTTAGAGCACATGTTGCTCATTGAACTGTCTGTGCCCTTTGCTGTTTCTCCTTTTCTCTCTGCTCTTCGGGCATTGTTGCAATGATCTGGCATTGTTAAACTTTTTATCTCTGGCAGACGTTGCCGGCTTGTCAGGTGGGCAGCGAGAGTGAGAACTGCATATTTGAAGATCCATAAAAAAACAGGCCCCCATATCTTTAGGAGTCGTATCTGGCAGGACACTGAAATACGGCCCATCACTTTTATGTCGGAACCACAATCAGCTATTGGGACGTGAAATTAATATGACAGAGGGGCCATCTGCTATGAGGGGCACAATGGCAAACAGGAAAACAGTTTTAGGCCCTGCAGAGGACATTTTTAATTGGACGCATAATGCGAAAGCATATACATGTCATATAAACTGATTCGCTGGTATCATGGCTGAGCAGGATTTACGGCAGCAAGGTGTACACTTTAGTTATTACTTTAGAATCAGTGCACCAAATCAGATACCTGTGAAGGAATGCTCAGTTTTAATCGGAGTGTTTAAAAGTTGCTCATCGGTAGCCACGACATTTTAACATGCTCTGACTTCAGTGCATGATTGTTGTTGTTGTTACTGTAGATTCCCATCAACATATAAGGCGTTTAACTACCTTTTAACTAAGCCACACATTCTTCTGCCATGCTGCAAGGCCAGAACCACCGAATCCCTAATGATCATTCATCAGTAACTGGTGGCCCGGCCTCGGTGCCTTCTTGATTCAGGAACAGTTTACAGTGATTGGAGGATGCTGTCATTGTTACACTCTGGTTTCATATTCTGGTCTCAAACATGTTTGGATGTGGAGTTTTGTCTACTCCGAGGTTCACACTAATAACTGTTAGATTTCTCAGGGTGGTCCCAATGCAAAGGTTTGGTTGCAAAGCGAAAGTTTTGTGTGAACTAAGATTTAATATCTAATTTACAGCTCTGTGTCATCCCAAACCTTTATGGACATTTATTATTCTTTGCAATAATAATGAAATGTCATTATCTTCATATCAAATCATTTGAATGTGTATCTGAAAAGACGTGAACTTACAGTTTAGGGAAACTAAACTGTAACTCATACACCTTTCTATCTCCATACTTCCTCATTGTGAAATGTCATGATAATCTGGTCTCCGTTGCTTCTGAACTCATCTGCATGCAGAGGATTTTAGCAGTCTGTTTCCAGTCAACTTGGTGTGGGCTCTGCAGCGTAACCCAATCTCTCTCATATCATTATATAAACAGGACAAATACACAGCCTTCCTTTGCACCATTTCACTGCCAACAGAACTCCTGTGGTGTTATTAGTCCATCAAACTGGCAAGAGAAATCCGAACATCCTAATAAATCAAGCCTAACATGCATTTGGGGTGTCGTGAGGAGGACGAGGATAAAGCCTGAGTTGTGTAAAATGAATGAAGGAGCTATGTGAATGAAAAGACAGAGCCCAGAGGACTAGGCTGACTTAACCATGGACAGACCTGGGTCTGGGAGATACCAGGCCTGTGTCTGGGACTGATCTGAACTGATCTACATGATCGCTGCCCAGTTCAGCCATGTGATGCTTATGCAAAGCTCCTCCAACCTGCAGCTGGGGGAGAAATCACTCACACCACAAACCCCCTTTTCTTCTTTCAAACAAGAGCTTTTAGTGACAACAGCCATCTTGGTCACATGACCACTGAAGCAACATGCAACCCCCCACCCCCGCAGTGTCCCCCAGAAGCCCTCACTGCAGATGTTGGGTGAAAACATGGCTGATCAGTTTGATAAAGGAGGCACAATGTTGCGCTTGTGTGTTGTTAAGACTTCAACAGCTGTGTTAGACATCCACGATCACAAGACTTGGTCACGGAACACAATGACTTAATGTGTGATACAGTCTGAGGCATTGATTAATAGGGCTACTTGAATGGAGAGTCTATTTCTTTATCTTATATTTATATAATGTTTTATATTATAAGTGAAGGGGAAGTGTATAAAAATGCTGTTGTATACATTCTTCAACAGATGATCCAAATGGGTTGAATTGCTATCTGATGTGTGGGCGTTGATGAACCAGTAGAATTCATTAATTGCCATAATTAGGTTTTATTGCATGAGCACAAGTGCACAGTGTTCACTTATGAAAACTTTTGCTATTAGCACGTGGAATTGTACCAGTAGCCTCCAACTGGCGGTGAACTTTGCAAAATGTTGTCATTTCCATTGTGGGCCTGCAGGGCTGCAAGGAGAAACAGTCCTGCCCTCCTGTAATCCTCCAGCCAGGTAATGAGGGGGTTAAAATATGATGTCAGGTTTCCCTGGGTGGGGAACTGAAAGGTAAAGAAGAGCAAAGGTGCCAGAGGGTGTCACAGGATTGTAGACTATAGTGCAGATGATTAGATTTGCTGTAGACAAATCCCTGCATGCTTCAGTAGCAAAATTACTGAGCTAAATATACATTTTTAATAGTGATGTAGTATGTTTATTTATCCAAATTAGACATTTTGCCTATATTGGATGTTTCTTTTGTTCTTTTTTTTGCATCTGGCAGTTCTATACATTGCCTGTGTCCACTGTCTTCTGCAGGCACTCGTGCTTCCAATCATCTTTTATTGTCGGTCAAAGAGGAAGTATGATGTGAATTAACAAGAGTTGGTTTAAGACAGACTATCGTTGGTCTGTTGCTAAAAATAAAAAAAAATTGAGCTGCCCTTTAGCGAGAGTTGCATCTCAACGAGAATTTTTAAAAATAAAATGAATGTTTTATTCGTGTGGTAGGATCAGGGTTCTCTCCTCGAAGTGAAGACAGAGCCATGAAACAGCGCCAGCCTTCAGTAGGCTTCTGGTTGTGCCATATGCCACGACAATTCAAGCAGTTCTTACGTAGCACCCCCACCACACACACACACACACACGCCCAACTCCACCTCAATTATGCCAATCCACCCATGATAAACATACAAAAATATGTCCCATTAATTATATTACCAAAACTCAAAATACGAGCTTTTAAATTTGTTTCCTAAATATCATAATTTATGCATAAAGATATAACTGTCTACTTAATTAAAATATCGACCGATATTCAATCAGATCATGCGTGCATGCACTAATGCTTGCACACACACAAAACACCTAATCACACGCAGGTCAAAGGCTATAGCCGTTGTCAACCAACTAAAAAGGATTTCTGACTGCGGTTTCATGATGAAACTAAACGCATAAAACCAATCCCAAGTCATGCAATCACTCATTTTGGACGATTTTGTGTTTTTAAAAATTAAATTCTCGCCGTGAGATTCTCAGCATTTGACTATGTAAATAATGAATGCATCCTATTTTAAACCGTACACGTTTAATCTCGACGTACTATAAAGCGTTTTTGTTTCCAACCTAAAACAAGCACACGTATTTTCTAGAACATGAATCCTGTATCACCGTCAGATGTCCCGGCCATGCTTATGGTGTTCTTGAGTATTTTATGTGTGGAAATAAAGACAATGAGTTTGTCTGTCCTTAATATCCAAAGGTCCTTTCTCAGTCTGTAGATGTGGGTGGGAGGCACAGACTGTCAATCATCAACGCTCCATTGATCAAGGACAATCCTCGTCGTAAAAGTGGTCTTTTTCTTAAGAAATCACTCACTCCGCATTAATTATCACTCTGCCTGTGTGTGTGTGTGTGTGTGTGTGTGTGTGCGTGCACACGCGCGTATTACTGTGCGCGCTCGTGTGTGCGCAGCTAACCACCTCTTTGACTATTTCCCATCGCACGCACTCACTCGAGAGGAGCCAGCGATGAGATGGAATTCCAACACCCTCTGCTAAAATACAAGTTAGTATTCGTGCAAAGCAGTCGACCTTTAGTCAAATCTCACGCAGGGCAGTGCGCAGTGACAACAGTGTCCGCTGTGGTAGGCTAAATGACATTATGGTCACACTGAATGGATGCAACAAAAAAAAAAAAACACCATTATATTCAGCTCGGCATTAATCTGCGCGAGCAAAGATAATGTCAGAAATATTTTTATACCCCTCGCTGTTTCATTTAATAATGTAGGTCTGAGTTATGGGAATCTAGGATATCAAGCTATAAACATGGATTGACAAAATAACACCGAGCCAGTTTAAAGTTTCATCTGCCCAAATAATAAATAAATAAAAAGCATTCCATAAAGAATATTTTGGTATTTTGTCAGGCTATCTAAAGTACTCAAAAAATTAAAACAAAATCTCATGTGAGTCAGGGGTCACTTACACACAATTAAATGTGGTAGAAATTGAACATACGTCTTGAAAAAAAAAATATTACATATTAAGCATATTTATTTCCCTGTGATCTGACAGTTAAATTAAACATTTACTCAAGAATAAAAAACGAAAAATAAAATAAAATAAATGTCACTCAGTTTAATGCACATTTGTGTAGAGAAATAACCAAATGGAAAGAACATGAATACAACATTGTTCTTTATTATTCTCTCAAAGTAAACAAACAATAAAATGAATGTTTGGGGATGTATTCACCTCAAATCGGGTGGCCTCCCAAAAGTAATTTTTTTTTTTTAAACATTATTTTTTTTAAAGCTGAAATGAACAGGCTACATACAAACATGCATATTTAAAAAAAAAAAAAGTCAAGTATTTTGGCTGCACAACATTTACGATCGTCTCCACATTGTCTTCATACATCCACCCGCCTGCTTGTCTCTCCTGGCTCCATGTGCGCATTTTACGCCCTGATCTGAATTCAGCGACTAAAGCCAGACCACAACTATTACAAACAGCATGCGACGCTATCATCCGATTAACTCGACGTCAATTTTTACATCAACCAAATTACACTGTTATTTTATTTTTTATTTTTTTTTACCGCATTAACCCCGCTACGACAAACCTCACGCAGCCACACTTTAAAATGGTGAAAGACTCCATGCAGATTTTCTCCATTAAAGCGGACTTCGGCGCGGCGATCCACAGCCGGAGCTTCTCTCCTTTCACCCTCACGTGCAGCCTCTAACCTGAATTGTTTCGAGGCTCGTTGTACTTGTTTTCCTAACTTTTCGTAATGATTAGGCATCGCTGGCTCGCGTTTATCCGAAAACTATAACCTCGATTATTTTAAATATCCAACATATAATTTCCCCCCTCTCTGCAGTATTCCCTTTGATTCACGCTTGACTCATATGGCTTCGGGGCCAATAGGGGTCCGCCTTTGGGGCGCCTTGAAACCGCCACGTCTTATCCCCTTTCATCATCTAACCCGGGAAGCCTTGAAACCGCAGGGCCAGTTATTGCCTTTTTCTTTTTTTCTTCAGACAGCCCAATGCGGACTGGCCAACAGCCAATCACAGTCTTGTTTACATTCTGTGACTGACAATGCTCTGGCGCCGTGCCAGCCAATCCGAGCTGTACATACAGGGGGTGGGAGGTGGTGGTGGGTGGGGGGTTCATTTGTAAACATTTAGCATAATGTAATAACCAAAGTCCATAGTAATAACATGAGGGGAATATTGGAATTACCGTCTTGTCTGCATGATTCAGTGTAGAGTTTCAAGAAATTGGCTTTGAAAGCATTTGTCAAAAAGCCTCTTGTGGCTCTAAAGAAGGGGAAAAAATATAGACACAGGTACAGTGAGTATTTGATGTGTAGCCTATAAATGCCCTCGGTCGTTAACATTTTGTTTTTCAGTGACAGCTGCAAAATAACATTTTTGCAGCCGTATTTATATTTGGAAAACTTCAAAACAGGTGTTTTTCCAAACATTACTGAATAAATGTCATTTTTATATTTTCTCATATCATTATATTTTAGCACTCTTTATATTTTAGTGCTAGTCTGTTTGTGTCAGACTTAAATCTCCATGTCCAGTAGGCAGAGATGTAAAAAAAAAAAAAAAAAACTTTTGATTTAGATATGAAACCAATTTAAGTTAAATTGGGGTCTTCTTGAACGTACACATAAATTGAACTGCACCTGTAAAAATAAGCTTAATTTTTCTTTGGTTTTACATAATTTTTACCACTGATATAATAAACACCTTTTCTAAGTACTTTGCATCTTTAAGATGCATTCAGGCTTAAAGCTCTTAGTAAATGTCCTCAGGGAATATTCTATATTTGGAGCATTTCTCCAAGTACTGTAAATTAACTTGGGGTTTTCTTGAAAGCATACATTGAATTGCAATTTTGACAGTTTTAATTTGATTTTTACATGACGACTGCTTGTGGACCTTTAATGATCTAGCCTATACGCGTTTTAAGCTGTGCTCAGGCAGCACTGAGCTCTATTGTGAGTGATTTGGACCATCCCGTGCTTTAAATCTGGCGCTTTTCACTCTGTTAGCGTTGCCAGTCACCACACCATTGGCCTTTGCTGGCAGCCAATAGGAACCTTCCGTATGTCCGGGCGGGCGGCACGAGCTCATTAACATGCAAGCATCCGACCAATGGGAGGGCGTGTTTACCCTGCCCCCGAGACGCGAGGTACGCAGTTGCACCGGGAGAGAAACCGCTGCTCTGAGATCCGAGCCGCGATCCAGCCAGGCCGGAAGCCCTAGTCCCACTGCTTCCATAGACCGAACCAGAAGGCTACTGCACAGCCTCAGATGGAAATATTGTAGGATTTCACTCTAGCCACATGGTTTATTTCAGATTTTGGTTTTAAATGGGCGTCGCACTTCACTTTGCTCCTTCCCTCCCTGTGTTTTGTGATTTTATAATTTATTGTTATGCAAGGATTTAACATACCAGTAAGTAGTAATTTTATATACTTGATTTTATTTTTATTTTTATTGAATAAAAAGATTTTAAGGCCTGTTTCCTCCTTGTAAAACGATAGCGGTTCTATTTAGTCCAAAATGATATGTGACACGCTGTCCATTATACACAGTGCGTTGCTATAATTTACAAAATAACAAAACAGTATGTATGAAGTGTATGTGGAATACATTTATGATTTAATGTATTGAGCTGACAAAAATACATCACTTTAAATTATGATTATTATTGTAATTATATGAACAAAATGAATAATTATGACAATTGTTTAATTAGATTATATGACATTTTAATTAAATCAGATATTTAATTATTGATCGATGACTTATTTGCTGGTGTTTTCTTTTTAATTATCCTAAATTTTAGAAACGAGTCGGGCTACGTATTTTTTGTTTTTGTTTTTTGCAATTGTCCAAGACTTAATAGCCTTTGATAAATTGTTCAAATATGTGTATATTTGGGGGGGAGAATCTGTCAGTGGGGTGTGTGCGAAAGGTTGTAGGCCGGTTCCAATAAACTCCAAGCGGAGGATTTGCATGGTGAGGACGGGAGACATGTTTCCAGTCGACCCGTCCGAGGTGCACTCCCTGCCGGGCAGCTCGGTCACGGAGGGCCGCCTCTCTCGCCGCGCGGTGCGACCTACACAGCATTATTTGATTTATCGTGTGCCTTTCTGCTTTCGATTGGCTTCTGCAAAAATTGAAATTGAAATTGACAGCTGCTTAATGAATTGCATTAGGAGCGTCGATTATTTGAACGTTCTTTTTTAAATTATAGCGTGAGGGGATTCGCACATTTAAAGCTAAAACGCAAAAAGCTCCCCCCCCCCCCCCCACGATCGGTGAGTACTTCCGCTACCGAAATTAAATCCCTGCGAATGTACAATTTGAACATTTACGCAGCAGCAGCCTCCTCACGGTCCCGTAAAATGCTGAATACATTTTATTCGGAGCTTGTTAGTGGACATATAGAGTGGGCTGAATGCAACAGCGTGGCGAGAGGGAAGGTAATGGCTGACTGCAACGCGCTATCTCAGTGTGGAGACAAAGGCAGTCCTCCTGACGGGCGGCCATTCACCTTGGATCCACAAACCGAAGACTCAGCCATCACGTGCATGCAGTAGCAAGGCTTCTTGAACGTTTTTCACGTTAAGGGGCCCACATGCATGCCCGCACATTAGCCAGCAAAGCCTCAGTTGATACGATTTTGTCCCAGGGAGCTCCGTGTGGAAGGGTTTTATTGTTGATGTGGTACTGAATTGTAGGCTACAGGCTGTAACTGGCTACACGGGGAGATAATAGTGCGGAGGCATACAATCGCACATAGGTGTGTGTATGCCTGCGCATTCTTACACATTGTAGAATTTAGATTTTTTTTATTTTTATGTAGTAATTTAATTTATAGTACAATGATACTTTTATCTTGCTGGGGACCCCCTGCAAACCCTTCGAGAAACCCTGTAGGGCCCCCCCAAATTGAGAATCTTCAATGTAAAACCAGAAAAATAGCCCGCTGTATTAAGAAAATTCATGTAGTATTTATTTATTTAGCCCACTTATTTGGAACTATAAAATGAAGTTGCCTCCTGTTTGCCTGCTTTATATTTTATTACTCACAACCACCACTGAGGCACAGAACTGGGCTGTCACGTTTAGAGGTTCGTTGTAAAGACGAGACCATATATTTTTACAGTGAAATTACGTTTTATTTTAATTTATGCGAATAGTTTGTTTTTTCTCTCTCTCTCTCTCTCTCGACTATATAATGCTATTTTGGTGGCATGGCAGAGGATGCAGTCTATAATGTATTTACTACTCCATTTGATTACCTGACCTGAAATAGGTCAAGGCAGATGAAGACAGTGAGAGTGCAGTTATTCACATGCACACACACTCACACGAGTGCGCGCGCGCGCACACACACACACACACACACACACACACACACCCCGACACACAGTCCATGTCTTTCAGGAACTGATGCATCTTTGTTATGGAGCAGTATTTTCATTATATTCTTATTTCAAATAGCAGGCATCTTTCTTTATTTGTTGCGAAACTTTCTAAACGGACAGCAGGTTCCTTGTGCGAGAAGGTCCGCAAACCGGTCGATGTATTTGTTTCAGTTGCCAGTTTTATGATAAACTAGGTTATTTTGTAGTCTGCAACTGGTGCAGATATATTCGATATGTATGCCAGTTTGTATATAAGATCACCGTAGTGCAAAAGTTAAAAAAATAAAATAAAATAGTGTGAGGTGTAATGAGAGCTAGATGGAGGTTACAGTGGCAGAAGAAAGAAAAAAAAACCCCAACCCGCCTGTATCAATCCGAGACAATAGGACGAGCGTGAAGGCAGGCAGCGTTGTTCACCTTGAGATGCAGGCTGAGCAGGCTTCCATCATTTTGAACCCACCCAAACTGACAACTACTAAGCTTTTTAGATTGTTGCAGCAATCACGATTCCATAAAAAAAATAAATATATATATATAAAAGATCTATATTGCATGTTAATATGCTCCCCGTGGTTTGGGGAGAGAGTGACTGCTGGCAACTGCTGACGTGGTGTTTTGAATTTATTGTTTGGATAAAATATAATGTGAACAGGAATATCTAAAAAGCTAAATACAAAAAAACGTGTCTTTTCGCTGTGCCTGTGCCTGTGTGTGTGTGTGTGTGTGTGGAATATGAAGTGCTCTTCTTCTCCATATGATGCATATTAGGCCCATATCCCAGGCTGATCAATAGAGCTGAATGTGAGCCAGGCTCAGTGGGCTACTGGACGCCTCGCTGTCCGTTTCTATCTGCGCTGACTTATGTTGCACCAGCAGTTTTAGGTCGAAAAGGGTGATTTCAGCTCTATGCAAAAGAAACCTTGATATGACAGAAAGGCATTACAGCAAAATTCAATGGAGCGGAACTAATGATTTGTTTTCTCTTGCGTTTTTATAGCGCTAGACTGCATTGTCAGTGTTGTGCATCGTGTAATTCTTAACCGGGCTCTCAATTTGTCTTGATAATGAAAATTGCTTTCATTTTCTCCTTTGACAGAAAAGATGATCGGGGGATACGTTTTTGGCTGGGGAAGCCTGCGATCGACTGAATGCAATACATAGATCTGAAGGAAAGGATTATTATATGGGCTGCATTTGATTCTCCTGACCTGCCCTATCCGGATTTCGGATTACTCAACATTCTTCGGAATGGAAGGACGGGAATTCGCTGCTCCGGCGCACCTCCTATCAGAGCGGGGCGCCCTGGTGCACCGAGCCGCCTCTCGGATCGCTCCCTCGGGCCACGGCTCTGTACAGCACGCCGGTCACTTCCCGCCGGGAAAATATTACCCCTCGCACATACCAATGGCTCCCCACTCAGGTTAGTCAAACATCTACGTGGGGGTTTGTCACACAAGATTGTAGCTACTGAAATGCACTTTGTTCCCATAGCTACAACGTTGATCTGTCTCCGAGCTGGCTGTTGTTTCAAATGCACTTCTCACAATATTGCACCATAAAGCGTGTTCATTTATCAGCGTGAATACTAGGCCATGGGCTGCATGTGTGGTGTGCTACAAAGCTGATTATTTTGGCACAAGAGAGAAGAATAGACGGGGCTTTCTGTTTAAAATATATGGTTGCTCAGGTGTGGCTGTTGACAGAGTTTCACTATTCAAATAGGCTATCTGCTGATAAATCAGGTGGAATGTGATTTACACTAGGGCTGTGATCGAAATTTTGATTAAGCAGAATCAATATTTAGGCTATAGCTTAAATCTTTCAAAGGTAATAAAGGAGTCTTAGTTAAACAAATAGCCATTTGATGAGTTAGGTAAATGCCATTAAAAATGACATTTAAGATATGTTTTGCAAGTTGGAAGTTGGACGGAGCACACTGACACTGGTTTCCCATTGGCTCTTGAGCAGAATCTGAAATGAGACTTTGTTGCTTCACGTTAAATTGAGTGTCAGTGTCACACTGGTGCCATCACTCAGCCAAAAAAAACCCTGGGCCATGCCCAGAGCCATAAGCAAGCAGAGGAAGAGGCTGGATGAGCAGGTCTGCACGGGTTATGGGTGTATGGACGCTGTAGGAAAGAAGAGCAATACGGGAAAATCCTCATTCTATATTGGGCCTCAAAGTGTCAGGCTGCAAATGTGTTCACAGTGCATGCATCAGGTTTAACAAGTGACTTGGGTATCTTAGTGTACCCAAATGTGCACCTTTGCAAACATTTGTGTCCACATAGAACAGTCATAATGGACAACCCGGCCTAAAGACTGCTGGACAGAATAATTCAGCTCAAGAGAACAGCTGATATATTTTTAAAATGCAGCGATACAGTGGAGGCAAAGCAGCACATGCACACTCAAACACAATCTAATACAGAACCTCGATGCTTATAATGTTCAGTTTGTGTTCACTGCGCTTACTGATTTATGGTCCTTGCTGAGATCATATGTGCTAGTTTATGTAGATGTTGCATTGGATTTAAAATATCTAATGGTTTTCCTAACTTTGTGTTCAGTAGAAGACCAACAAACAAATAAACCTGAAATATATTTATTGCACAGATATACTGTTGTCACTTTTATTTTGCCCACCCATGTAAAACAAAAGACATTAAAATAAGTTACAGAGGTGGCATATTGATTGCATCAAACGGTTACTCTTTTGAAACAATTTCCTTTGAAAATATGTTAATGTGGTTTCTAAAAAAAACATGTTATTTAGGATGCAGCAGCTCAGAAATCTTGGGTCAGTGGAAAGCGAGGAATATTTAGCCCTTTAAAGTAATTTTATGTAACGTACATCAGCTAAAATTATAACAGAATACTGTGTCAACATCTTGCAGCTTTTTAAAAATTCTGCGTTACTTTTTATTTGTTTTCTTGTTTATATCTTTCAAAACGGTTCTACTGTAGGCAGTGTTGTGGTAGGCTAATCAGAGGTATTATTTCCAAATTCATTGTGCTTATAAAGATTCTGAATTCATTTGCAAAATCATGCTAAACATGAGGTATAATTAGTCATTCAGGGGAATTCATGGAGGCTGTTCACCATTCATTTCTCACCATTCATGTTTGCTTTTGGCAGTGCACACACACATACACACACACACACACACACACACACACAAAGTGCCTGTGTCCGTACGTATTTTTTTTTCTTATAGATGTTTTGTTGATAGCATGAAGGCTAATGCTGGCTACAGGGTCCAGGTGGGGGGGGGGGGGCGGGGCGCGGGGGGCGGGGGGGGGGGGGGGGGGGGGGGGGGGGGGGGGGGGGGGGGGGGGGGGGGGGGGGGGGGGGGGGGGGGGGGGGGGGGGGGGGGGGGGGG
>JAVQJD010103884.1:0-14260 GCA_036023655.1 Nannoperca australis | reverse complement strand
TTTCAAGCCGGAATCATGAGGTGTGTGTGTGTGTGTGTGTGTGTGTGTGTGTGCGTGCGTGCGTGCGTGCGTGCGTGCGCGCGCGCGCGTGCGTGCGTGAGAGGAGTGTGTGCATTTAGAATTCAGCTGACTTGGGCTCTTTGGGTTTTGTGTTGCTATTTAGGTGTAAGAACATTTGGATGTGTGTGTGTGTACGTGTACGTGAGAGGAGTGAGTTTTCAGGCTGTGTGCTAATATAGAGGTAATTCATCATTATCCCCGTCAGTGTGTGTGTGCCTGATGTGAGCTCATTTATCTCCCCAGCCCCTCGGGACAACGCGTGAGTGGTGTGAGGGGGGTTAAATATGCAGGTGTGCTTCACATGTGTTGCAAGTGTGTGTGTGTGTGTTTCTGTGTTTATAAGCAAGCACTTGCCGGTGTTTGTTTGCGATACAGTGCCCCACGGCTGCAGAGATGACGGCGAGTTTGTCTGTGCTCATGGATGCTGTTCGCTGGAAGTGAAACATGCAGGTTAAAAAGAAAAATACTTTCTGCAGAAAATCACACGTGAAAGTGAAAGATGATGTTTGAAGCTTCAAACTGCTCCAACTGTCATGGCTGCTGTTTGTTTCCATTGTATTGGCTATGCAGAGCTGTCAGTCACACGCTCAGCCTGTGGGTTCCTGTCAGCGCTGAGGTTTGGCTTCTGCCTGAGCTCTGCAGAGGCGTGTCACCGTGTATTTTGCTCTAATAGTTGTGATTAGTTTTGGTTGCCAGGTGATACGCCGTGCCGTGGATATTTCGAGTGTGATCAGATGGCTTCCTCTGTCTGGTTCTCACAGTTGTGTTCAGACCGTGTTGAGAGATTTACAAGGCTGGAAATTATCCTTCTTTATTTAATCCACGTCATTCATGGAGGGAACTACAGACATGTAAAAACTGACAATAGGTGTGTAACATAGACTGGAATATGTCTAGTAATCCTGTGCTCAGGGGTGTGTGCGTGTGTTCTGCTGCCTTCCAATGGTGCTCTTGACGTGGCATTTTTTCGACATGGCAAGTCAAGTACAGAATATGCCAGAAAGAAGAAAATTGCAGACTACCAAAGCAATTACAGGGGCACTGCAATAGTTTAGTATTGCACCATATAGCTGGGGGACTTACGAGAGTCAGATTTGAAAAAACAAGACCAAAACTGTTGCAACAGAGGCCAAGATATCCTGATTTTTACTCCCTAGTGTGCGTCAAACAGCAGAAACACTGGATCTCACACGTCCTGATGTGGGAGTCTCACACTGTAAACCCTCCCTTCATCAGACCCCCACGCTCTCCCAGTAACACTGGTACTGATGGGACCATCTTTACTGCATCTTGAACCACAGACTGTATATGTCCGTGTGAATGCTTCCACACTGGTATGGATCTTTTGTCTCGCTTTGTAATGTTCACCTTTAAAACTCGTTATGAATGTGAGGTCTTCAACTTGCACAGGCAGAGGTAACCGTGATGACATCACTATGACATCATCAGGGTTATTTTCTGGACTTGACAAAAGCTCTTTTATACAGTTTTATACAGAGTTAATAGTGCTCAACATGACCTGTAACCAACTATTTGGAGAGTTCCTTTTTAATTAAATTATCCAAAATATCTGGGATTTCAGATCATTTCCACTACCAAGTCATAAATACCCCATGACTGGGTCGTTCCCATGGTCTTCTTTCCAGTTTACCTTCGCGGTATCCAGTATAATCTTTTGATTTGGCCCAAGATTTATGAGAATAAGTGTAAAGTTTATGTTCAGTCCATTGGAGAGTTACATAATAACATTGTTGTTTATTGCAGTTTCTCTCTTCAACCTGAAATATTTATTGCAGATCCCAATTAGTCCCAGTTAGCAGTGGAAGCATCGGTTGTTCACTTGGACCGGGTTGGTGCGTGCAGTGTATTTGCGTTGGTGTGTGTCTGTGTGCGTGTCCCTGCTAATGCAGCCCGGCTGTCATTCTTCCAAGTTCGTGTGTCGCCGGAGGGTATAAACTGCTGCGAGTTGAGTGACAGCTCTGCGGTTTTTGTCCAACCTCTCATCCAGAGGAGGAGGAGAAGTGATGATAAATGGGAAGTTGTCTCCATCTGTCTTTATCTGTCTCTGTCCCCTCACATAACTCTTCCGCTGTCGTTCTCGCTGCACACCTTCGCTGCCTTTCTGCCCTTTTGCACTCACGTCTGTGTCTCAGTCACAGTGATGCAACGAGCATTGGTTGGCAACACAGGAATGCCCTTCCAGGCGAGATTATCCTACTGTAAGAAACAGCAGACAGACAGTTGCCCCCTTTATCACCCATCACCTACTCACTCGGCTGTGGACACTCGAAATGTCATCTTTCAGTCAGACAACAAGGACCAATGATTGAAATCAGCTCTGATTTATTGTAGGACTAACAACACTCCTCTTAATGACATTTTAATCTGAACAGTAGAAGAATTTAGGTTACAATTTCATTAATAGTGAGAGTGAAAATGAGTGAGTTCTCTAATATCTCTAGCAAATCCACAAAACCTGACCTCACAGATGACCAGCTTCTCTAGAATAAGGAATTGCATGCTCCCTGTTTTCAGTTTCAGCATGGTTTATAGTGGCTCCCCCATGTTCCACGCCATCTTTATCAATAATATCTAGACGTCATCTTCATATATCAACAGATCCGAGATTTCCATCTTTAAGCTGTCTGTTTCTTGGCAGCTGAAAGGCGGGCGAGCCAGAGGCACCTCTGCTAGAGTTCTTATTTAATCTTATTCCATCTATAAATCCTTTTTTTATTTACAAGTTAATTAAGATAGTTTAAAAAAATGAAATGTAATGAAATGAACATCTTAAGGTCCCAGCGCCCAAAGTGTCATTGTGGCTCGATAAATGATTGTTGTTGTGTCGTTTTCCGTCAGTCAATTAATCAACTAATTTCACTGCATGATCGTCACATCTCTGCTGTTCACAGTGGCACGAGAGGGAGGCTATTTATCTCTGTGGGGTGTTTTGATTGACAGAGAGGGATCTCCATCAGAAGTTCCCATGTACCAAGATCTACAAAGGGAAATAAGGCTTTGCCTTGAGTCACGTACAAGCATTCACTGTCAACACATGACTGATCACCCTTTTGTTTTAGATTTGCAAGTTTATTCTTGTGTGGCACAAACAAGTATGAAAAGCAGGAGTGCTACATACCACCGCTGCTGCACGGGCCTGTGTGGCAAGTGTGTGCTGCAAACACATCAACAGACATGCTAAAATACACAGTATACGGTTTATCTTTGTGTTCATGCAAAGAGAGGAAAGACACTGATTAAATAAATCCTCCTCTTATCTTTGCTCTGACCCTGTGCAACATCCTGCCGCTGTATCAGACCATATTCCAGCTTGTTAGTGTTGAGCCGTTGTTTCGTTGGCAGTAAGAGTTCTCTGAACGCTAAATGGCAAATTCAGACTTTGAATGAAATATTTGGGTTCTTGCAACATGGCAGAAACTTGCATCAAATGATGCGAGGCACAATGTGGGCTGCATTCACACATTTTGACAGAGCAGTTGCTCTGCCTGTTTGTTTGTTTTGATCCAGGAATCAAGAGCTTCCCCATCAACCCCTAAAAATAGCCCTGTTGACACACCACACCTCGGTTTCTGTCACCGGCATGTCTTGTGAGTATGTGCAGATGAGAAAGCATCGGTTCTAAACTTCTTCCTTCGGATGGCTGTCATTCCAGCCATAACCAATTCACCAGAAACACCTTGTGCTGCATATTCTTCCACGTCATCAGTCCTTTCGTCATTGGATGAGGAGCTCAGACAATGGTTCCAGTGATCCAGGGGAAGAAGGACGGCGGGTGTTGTGGCAACCTTTTATAACTGTTGGCAAGCAGAGTCGACCCACCTGTTGATGTCATCAACATGACAAAGACACACCTGACTGATCTGGTTACTAAATAATGTTTTGCATTCTCAAGCTTTATTGAGATTAAAGACAATTCCACCTTAACTGTGTCGGAATACTCTGACACAGTCAGATAGCATCGGTGTATGATGTTGAATGCATTCCTCGATGCTTTGTGATGAAGTGTTGTGACCTGCCTTCACTACTTCAGTTAGTGATCTCATGAGTCTAACAGAGCGTCTTTTGATTGCTCCCACAGACGCTGCCTCAGCTGAATAAAGGTGGAAATAAGACCAAAAACCTGCTAGCTCGTTTGCAAACAGTACATGATTGAAAGCCCCAATTGGAGCCATCATAGACTTGAGCATTGAAGTTACATGGCACACTTAGAAAATCAAGAAAACATGCATGTCTTCAAGGATGCTGTACAGCTCCTATAACTGTATCACACACCCAAAACAGATATCTGCACAGTATAATGAAGACCTTTCCACCTTAAGCAGCATTATGGTCATTGTCCAATCAATAACTGGTTTTAATACCCAAGAAAATAACAACTCCAAACACTTTTAAGCCAATCTGTTTGCCAAAAGCCAAACTTTGTCAACGTGACTTTAAGGAGTTCTTCCTTTGACCCTTTTCAACATGTACCATCATTACAAACACAAACCCACAACATGTTAACTTGTAGTTGAGGTCTTGAGGACTCGGGAGATATAAAACGTGCCAGACTAAACTGTGGGAAATGTGTTTAAAATGACAACTGGGTATAAAATCACATGACAGCTTGGGAATGTCCAACTGATGTTATTGCGCAGCCATAAAAACCTGGTGGTTTAAATAATTCATTCAGTGTAAGCATCATATAGTTTCAATGAAGTGTTGTAACAACAAGCAGAGACATAATATATATGTAATATTGCCACACATTGTGGAAAAGAACTGTATTTTCTAACGTCAAGGCTGCTTAAGAAAGAGATTTAAGGGGTTCAAGAGTTTAAAGCTAGATGATATATTTAGAAAGTCTTCTAGTTGGTACCAGGCTGAACAAATAGGCCATATTGTGGGACCACTATACTTTTAATCGTTTAGTTTTTTTACTTAAACTTTAAAGAAGAAGGTTACATTGCAGCCGATTATGCAATTTGTTGCTTAATAAAGGTGGAACAACAAAGCAGTGGAGGAAGTGAATGCATCTCAATGTTACTGCAATGGTGCAACAGCCACAGGTTGGCTCAGTAGTAATGGGATTCAAAGAGTATATTAACATTGTAATGTAAATCTTACTTTGCAAAAACCAAGATACTAAGCGCTTCTTACAAGACAAACATTTGGTTAAATGAAAGACCTCAAGACATTAAACTAGACCAGGAGAGGTAGCAGTAACAGTTAAAGTAAAATAGGACATGAGGTCAATTCTGCATTCAATGTACTTTAGCAATTAGAGAGACCATACAGTCCTTTGAAGGTCTCGGGTTTGATTCAATCCAAGCACTGAATCCGTACATGTTGACTTTAGATGAGGGTCGCACCATCATGATCATCGAGTTAATCAACAGTGGACCACCAGGCACCTTCAGGCGAGGGTATGTTCAAGATGAACTCGTTAGTACACGTTGTCTGTACCTCTTCCAAATGGCCACAGTTGAAGGTGAGGTAAAAAAAAACAAAAAACTGACGTCATGGAGCCGATCAAACACATTTTTGGACAACCTTTCCTCAAAGACATTTATAGTGTTGCACTTGATTGTTCTCTTGAAAGGTGACAGAACTAGTAGGGTGAAGAATAAAACAAATAGAGATTGAGAAATAAGTTCAAACCCTGCCCACTTTCTCAACTCCACACACACACCGATTGTTCCAATGCCAAAAAGGGCTTGGGGAAGGAATTGCAGATGCTTTTTGACGCTTTTTGACCTTTCACGAGCACTTTGGTTGAATCACACTGACACCTTTAGAGTCAGTATAGTGTCTTTTGTAGCAGTAGACATGATATGCTTGGTTCTCAGGCCTCGTTGAAGAAACAGAGCTGGTGTTGGGTTTCATTTGACTCCATGCAGGCGGTCCAAACCTCATAAATCCACTCCCAGGGTCCTTGTAGAGCTGTCTCCACACACACAATGAGTATTGCAGTTTTGCAGATTGGACGAAGACGAGACGAGCTCGTTTTGAGTTGCTGTGAAGTGTCTTTGTTTTTCAGCAGATGCTGTGTTGTGTAACCCTTCTTCCTGACCCGACCTTAAATCCACACCACTTACTGATTTTACTTTTTGAACTTTCTAGTAACACAAGTGACGGACAAGTCATGCACAGACGCAGTGAGAGACAGTAAGACTGCAGCAACCACAGTGTCAGATCCCACTATGGAGCAGATTCTTCAACCTAACAATGAGAATAACAGTTATGGCCGCACATACATGTGTGTGCTGCTGACGTAATTGCTCCTGGCAGGCAGCAACTCATACACTTCTGTGCGGGTGCCCCAGAGAAGATTTAACAGTTGGCCTGTTTTGTTACATAATATCTGCTACTTAATGAAGCCTGAAATATGGTGGCTATTTTAGAGTTTCGCAGTATTAGGTTGTACATCTCATTAGACGTCCAGCTGAGGGTTTTTTCAGAGCACGACAGGCTCTGGAACCCATCAGCTGTTTCATATTTAACTTCTTCAAGAACAATTCAGTTCTTTTACAATGTGGGTCTTTTTTTTCATTCTCGTCACCATTATTACTTTGGGTTATTGTAGCATTTTAACTGCCAGGCTAAATCTAGAGATCCATGCCGTGCTAGACGAAGCTGTAGTCGATGAGTTCAAGAGCCTCCAGACGAAGCACTATTTGTCTGCAGAAGAACACGGGCAATAAACTTTTACAGACATAACATATCTTGTCTTAAGTTACATTCCTGTCATAAAAATAGGGGGAGGAGTGATGGAAAATCTGTAGGAAGGAGTGAAATGACGCGCTGACATTTTTTCACCCTTGTTTCTCAGGTCAGCTTTAAATGCTTCTCTCAAACCCACGTCACCACTCAAGTACTGCTTCCTGTAGTGTCGTCTATTATGTAAAATATCTTTTAGGGTTCAACTTTGACCTTCTGTATTTGCCTTGGTGGTGTATGCACATTGTTTTACAATGTTCTAGGTTATTGAATTTAGTAATAAATCAACACACTGAGCTCCACTGGGTACTGAATCCAAAAAACATCATTATTGCAGGGACATTTTGTGCAAACGCACTCAGAAAAACAACATTTGCTTGAAACAAAGAGACTTGTTTAAATATCTCATGTCCCCCTTCCCTTGATCACAGTTTTTCAAAACAATAGACCCTTAAAAATGAATTCATAAGTTAAGTGGCATCCCATGCACTCACTCCTATATTATAATAACCAGAAGGAAACATGGACAAAACCACAAATAACTGCAGTCATGAATAAAATGGAATTTTCCTTTTAAGGGACTCTTGCTTTTATTACAAGGCTGTCACGAAATTCATCAGAGTCAATGACCTGCCAAGATGGTGACCCGCTAAATATGTTGAACATGATCCATAGATATGACTCAGGTATTCACCTTTTTATTTGTCAGTTATCATTCAGTTAAATATGGTTTTGGACAACGTGCGCTTGTCTGGTCGTGAGCGATAGGGAGGAATGAGCAGCTATTATTATCCTGCTTTATGTCTCTGGCAGTGCAGCGGTGTCAGTCAGAGGCCGGCGCTGGAAGCCAGGGGGGCCGGTTAGGACTGCTGGCTCTCTGAGGTGCTTCATCTGAGGCAGCGAGACCTCGAACTGAACCGCAGCCTTTTGGATGGAGAAGTGCTGAGGCAGCAAACTCAGCCCTTTTCACTGGGTGGAGTTCCTATACTGCACTATAGGTCTTTAAACAAGAAGAGGTGGCGGCCGGTCGGCTGCGAGCCAGCGAACGGCTTCATTATCATCCAAACATCGTCCCGAGGCTCAGATTCACACATCGTTGTCAATTATTCTGTTTTATTCCACACTTGTTTCTCAGCGGCAGCAGTTAGCACCAGCATCTGGGATCAATTTGTGAGATTTATGTGTCACAAATTAGTCTGTGTTTTAAAAGCCGTGTGTGTCGTATTGGGTGTTGGCGAACAGACGGAGCTCCAGGATTCCTCAGATTCCTCCTTGTAGAAGCCAGTGATAAGGGGAAACGCGAGGTAAGGAGAGGCCTCAGTGCTCTGACAGCTGTTTGCTGCGTTGATGGATTGAGGTGAATGTTTGAACACCAGACAGACATAAAGAAGCAAATGGCTTTTATGAGCAGCAAGATTTATCCGTTGAACAAGCTTTGTCGAGCTCCACCGGCTGAATTTATGGCACTCGACACACGAAACGGGCGATCAGCGCTGAGTTCAGTTGTTTGGCAGAGGTCCACGGTACTTTCACACAAAGGAAGCATGAAATATTAGCGTTATTTTAAAAGGTTTCCGTATATTAGGGAGGAATTGGGTATCCTTCTCCAAGATGGTTCACAGTAAAGCCATTCACTTTTCCCTCACCTGGGATTCTGCTGTCTGGAAAGATCACTGACAGCGAGGCTCTCTGCTGCTCCGGATGGAAAACGATAGAGAACCATAAAAGTCAAGGTGTCCATTACGGCTTGTCAGCCAGTTTCCATAGATATTTAAATATGATTTTTAATTAATCAACACCCAGGAGCCAAAATGTCGCACTAAGATAAATCTACCTAGTCTGGCCTAGTAGAAGATTTTAGTGCTAGAGAATTCAATTCTTTTGTGGCCTTTGTCCGTTTATTTTTGTGTATTAATATAGATATAAATATATGAATATATAGTCTTTGTTTTTTGATATTTTACAGCAGCACCATGCACACTTTTCCTGAATTAGGCCTCGATCAGTGCAGTTATTTGTTTGACAGCTATATTTCTTTGCATTCTGGAAAATATTGCCCACATCACAGCCTTCCTGAAAGTTTCCTATGTTGTTTTGTATTTTAAAAGAGAGGCGTGTTCATCTGGATCTCTTGTGTCGGGAAGGTTTGGACAGAATCTGGACCTCCTCTCTTTCTCACCTGAACGACGCATTTAAGTTTCAAGTGCAGTTTTAAAGCGACAGCAATGCTTTTAGAGGTTTGGTGCAGCGGAAAAAGCAGAAAAGTGACTGAAACACGTCAGTGAACATGCACAGATGTTTGCATTGTTGTTTCTCTTTATACTTGTATGGATGCAAACGACACCTGAGCAAGTTATTTGTTTTCTGTCCATTCATTGAGCCATGAAGGTGTTTGGAGTCAAAGTTTGGAGTTTGATGTGTCCTTGTAATGTTACGTCACATCTGTGCTCACATTTCCATAGACATGCTTATCTGATGATGGCCAATCAGCTCTGTCACTTCCTCTCTGGTCGTTTACACATTTACTGTCGCTCTCTTCATGAAGCCGTTCCTTTATATTCAATTAACTTCAGTGGCGCTTTATTAACACGACATTTTGATCAAAAACATGATGCCAAAGGTACATAAAAAAAACATACATTTCGGAACATACAATAAATACATAAAAAGGAGGTGATGTCCTGTGTATCGAATGAAACGACAGAAGAAAGCGGGCGATAAATCTCAGTCTGATTCTCAGGAAGCTTCTAAACATGTCGGGATTTCTGTGTGTGAGAAAATGATCACCTGTCAGCTCCAGTGACATTAAGCTCTTGCTCCAGTGTTTGACGGAGAGTAAAACTGTAATTAAAAGGGGTTATGTACTTGAGGAACCACAACACGATCAAAAACAGATTTGCGTTTATTCACAGTTCGTCCACATGCACATGTTAGGTTTGGGTGCGTTTTTCTTTACTACAGAAGCTCTGCTCCACTGTCAGCCACGTGTATATCATCTATCATATCGTATATCTAAGTGTCTTGTTGTCTTGTGACTCTTGTTCTTTTTCTGTGTTGCAAAGTGCAAGGAGAAGTATTTTTCACCAGTGAATTCTCATTTCAGTGTTTCATTTGAAGGATATCCCCGACATAGAAACAGGGGATTGTTTGTACTGCCAATACAATCAGGACGGTTTCATGTCCTACATTTTGGGTGCTGCTCTAAATGCAAGTTCCAGGTACTTTCAATAGTTTGCGGCAACTGTGATTGTTCGGTTACAATTGATGCGGATGTGTCGTCACGTCACAACAAGAACTCTGACTTCTGGCTGAAGTGAGAACATAACATGCAACCAAACGCGTTAAAGTGTTATAAATATAGCGTTACAAAGGGTGCAGTGGAGCAACCAGACTATGTTTATCACCACTTTTTCTATTTTTGTTGTTGCCTTTCTTATACAGTATTTTTGAAATGTCTCATTTTATGAAATACCGAAACGCAAGTGAAAACCTTGTACCAAAGGCTGTCAAGGATCTTCAAAGTTCAGGATATGAGAAAGTCCCAGGTTACAGGTTAAGTTCCTGCACTGGAAAATGGCAAATTGCTCCCAAAATAGCTTCTCCTACTTTGCAGTATTGTTGTTTTCTTTGCAGGAGGTCATCGCAGGCTCAGCTTTGCCTGACGCTCTGCAGCACTAAAATACGCTCTTTAACCGGGGTGTAACAGAGACACACCAACACAATGACACAAAGAGGTCAGCAGCGTTTTAAACATGTTTTTAACCATGTCCAGTTCTTTATGTGAGTGGTCCCAGGGATCACAGAACTGTCTGTCAAGGGGACACTAAAACAGAGGGGAGGGAGGAGGGGGCGGGGGTGTGGGAGAGAAGACGGAGGGTTTCCGACGGATACCACTCCCTCGCCACGCGTGAACTGATGTGAATTTAGGTGTCAGGAGGTTTTAACTCCTGGGAAAGGATCTGTGAGGGGAAAAAGGGACGGAGAGGGCTGAAAAATGGGATTGACCTTTAACCCTCAGAGTCGGTAATGTGATCCTGATATCTCTATTGTGGAGGGAGAGAGGTGGGGAGGAGGTCACCAGGGGAAGGTAGCAGCCGCACCGCACTGCTGATTAGAACTTCCTGTGGTCAGCCACAGTGCTGCAGGAACACACACAAACACACACAGGTACATTTCAGACAAACAGCTAAAGAGCGTTCACTTTTAAAAGGCTCTGACACTGCAGTCAGAATCACATCATATCTCATGTTAAGGAGGGCTGGACTGCAAAATCCCCCTTCTACAAACACGCCAAATATTGTGTAATCTGAAGAAATGTGCAAATATCTGAGCAAAGAAAACGCCAAGCCAAGTCCAAATGGCCTGATGAGATTTTCAGGCCACCACAAACACTCTCTGACCTTAAACCAGGTAACAGACTTCAAGATGAAGGTTCTAGGAACTAGTTCTTGTCTTTTAATTCAGCTCTGTTTAACACTTTTTGCTGCTTTACACGTGATGGCAGGAGGTCGTAACTCAAAAAGAGGTTCATACCCACTGCAGCGAGTGATATGAGTGTTTCGCACCGGATGCAAACCCCAAAACATTCCAGTACAGAAAAATAAGGGTCACCCAACTTGTTTTAAGACATTTCTAAAATCACGACATTATCCTAAAGCAAGTGCAGCAACCTGCTTAAGGTACAACCAGACATGTTGAACCGTGTGTACTTATATATTCCGACCTCCTTCTTTGCATTGCAGTCGAACCCTGTGGCTGAGTTGTATCATCAAAGCTCAGTTCTAGCAGTCAAATCAGTGACAACGTCAGATCTGGGAGATACCGTGATGGAAATCACTGCGGCTCTGTTTTCTAACCCGCCACCACTTGCAATGGTTTTCATCTAATGTTATTTTCTCTGTTGACCGTTATTGTTTTAACCCATTTAGAGTTCAAGAAGCTTATCTGCAGAGCACTGAATCTAAAGGAGATATCAAAAAGCATGCAAAACAGTCCAGGGATGTTACGTCATCAGTAACCTATAAGGATTTGAATAGTGTCAGGGGAGGAGGACATGATTTATATTTTGGGATGCACGTCTCTCCTCTTTCCGTCTTCCCCTACTCTGCTAAAGAATCCATAATCCTCTTGAAAGGAGGAGAAGGAGGTTCACTTCTTCCTGCTGCAGTGGAAATATTCTTAAAAGTAATTCAATCTTTAAAAAAAAACAAAGATGGAAGTTTTTAAACTTATTTAAACAAAATAATCATGCTGAAACACCTCATTTTGTCTCTTCAGGTAAGAATCAGCTCAGCCCAGTGTTTCCTGTCTGAGTTGTGATTCTACAGGGATTTATTGTTTAATTGAGCTGACTAGTTTAAGTTAGCTGTAATTTATGCCATAAAAAGCCTGGCCGCCAGCCAAACTCTGGGTTCAGCATGCAAACTATCTACACCTTAGAATATCAGACCGAGCAGAGCGGCGTCTCGTCTGACGGCGTCTCGTCTGACGTGTGTTCGAAGCTCAGTCTGACGGTGCTGAAACTCTCTGAAGGAGGAGAGCCGGGCTTCTGGACCCCGAGCAGTTTGTGCAGGAGCTTCAGTCTGCTTGTAAGAGAGAGAGAGAGAGAGAGAGAGAGAGAGAGAGTGTGTCTGGCAGTTTGGTATTTCCTGAAGGAGTTTCCTCCTGCCGTCAGAGCGGAACCACCCTGGGCCCCTCAGCAGTCCAACCCACAGACTGACCCGGTACTGATCCCAGAGAGAAACGGTGTGGAGCCACGCTGGAGGTGAAGGGGTGTGAACACAGAGCAGCATTGATGAAGACGCTGACACACAGTGCAGGCGGCAGCAACGCGTTCTGTTACAGTCTGAGAGGCTGCTTGTTTCTGTGTTTTCCATATATGCAAACGTATTACGTTATTTGTACGGCGACGTCAGCGGCGTGATGGATCGGCGTCTCTTCAGCATCTTACAGTTAAACCGTTGGCCGCGGCCTCCCTCGGATATATCGCCAGGGAGCACCGAGGATTGTGGGTCAGGATTCCTGCGCTATCAGCCAGCTTCTCTCGGCGCTGGGCCTGATGAGAGAAACCTGCCAGATGAGGTGGAAAGAGAAGGGGGAGAGGGGGAGAGGGCCTTGTTGACAGGGTGAGGGAGAGAAGGGTGAGTTATGTCAGCCTGTGTCTTTGCCCCCCAGTCCCAGCTGGCCTTGATTACCCAGAGTTCTCCACTGTGCAGCTTCGGGGGAACATGGCCGCCGCACTGTCAGAAGGGAGAGGAGGGAAGATTTTCAGACCTCGCCCCCCCCGGCTGACCTGGGACCAGTGCTCGCCTACACTGATATGACATTTTAAAAAAGAATGCTGTAAAAACAATCAGTCTTTCAAATGCAGTTCAAAAGCTTCCTACCTGTTTTAACCTGCTCCCCGGGTCCACCGACAATATATCCCTCTACTTTGGATAAAATCTTCATCACTTATTGACCTCCGGTGAATTATGATACAGTATTTTAGTAAATTCTCCTGACAGATCATTTGTAGATCATAAAAACAAGTGGGAATGTGACTTGTGACGCTCGTCTCTTCACTTTTCAGATGAGTTGACAGCAGCCAACAGGCCACCGTCGCATCTTTGTGCCGTTAAGCAATCTGGTTTCACAAAGCGCTCCAGCGTGGTCACAAATGTGACTTTTTCTTTCTTAACTTCCAAATAAATGTCCTTCTGATTGATGGAAATCTTTTCTTGGGCACAAAATAAAGTGACACGGTGTCCAGTTTAGTTTAACCACAAGGAAGAGTTTCACCATGAGACTGAAACTAAATCCAGCGTTCTGCCATGTGCAGAGTTTAGAGAAATACATCAGTTCTAGCAGAATATATGATCTAACTTTAAGCGAACCTTCTGAGACCCGGTGTGCTTCTCCACGGGCTGGAGATCCCGTCATCACGTCACTCTGTACGTCTCAAGCACAGCAACAACAATGGCGGACGACATTGTCTCTGTACAGCAAAACCAAGAGAACAGTGCTGTAAAGAAACAAACTTTATTCAATGTTAGACCCTCGTACCGCCTCAGGGGAAGAGGTGAAGCATGCAGAAACATCCCTCTGGTGTCCCTCGTCCCCGTTGTGTTCAGGGACAGGAGGAGAAAACACAAGCGGGGAGCTAAGAGTCCAGAGCTGGAGAATGACAGGAAAGGCAGGAAGGAAAGGAAAGTGAGTATGGGATGGAGGTGTAGCACCGGCTCAGAGCAAGTCGCTGAGATTTTAATGTGTGTGTGTGTGTGTGTGTGTGTGTGTGTGTGTGTGTGTGTGTGTGTGCGTGTCTCCTACACTGGTATGTTTATAAGTCAGAGAGTCGGGCAGTGTGTGTCTTGCAGGGCCGGTGTTTCCTGCAGTGTAATCTGAGTCTCTGGTGGAATGTGTGAACCACATCCGACTCCACTCCACTCGAGCCCCCGACTCACTCAATATCCCACTGTAAACAACCCGGCTCTGCCAGGGT
>JAVQJD010103878.1:0-46945 GCA_036023655.1 Nannoperca australis | reverse complement strand
TCTCTCTCTCTCAGTGTCATGGTAACAGTGTTGAGGGGGTGGGCGAGGGGTGGGGGTTGAAGGGTAAGATATAGAAAAATAACAGAGAGATCAAAGCAGCTAATTGGTGGGCTCAGCAGAGGAAGAGGAGAAGAGAGCGATGAGGAGGTGAAGGAGGAGGTGGAAGGACATTAAAAAGGGAGCAGAGGAAGGAGGGGAGAAGTAAAAAGAGGAAGAAGGAAAACCAAAAAGGTAGACTAGGGTTGAAAAAGAGGAGGTAGGAAGAAAGTGAATAGAACATCCAAGTAGAGAAGAAGCTGGAGGTTGAGAGGTGAAAAAGAAATGCGGACAACAAATGAGAGAAGACATGAGGGGAGAACAAGGGGAGAGGGTGACAAAGAGGCAGATGGAATAAGGAGAGGAGAAAAATGAAGCAAAGAATAAAGCTGTTTAGTTGCGGTGCGATGAGAGTGGAGACAGAGATTATAGCCCAGAGAAGAGGGGAGGATGAAAAGAGGACAGATGAGAGGTGGCTCACAGAGAGGTGGGAAAGGAGAGATGACTGGTAGCGGCTAATGAAAGGCTGTAGAGAGTGAGTGGGGAGGCGAGGAAGAGAGAAATGTCACGGTGAATGAAACACACCTTGTTAAATGATTGCATTCTAACAAGCGTCAACATCTCAGCAAACACTGTGCTAACATGCAGAGTGTTTGAGTCAGGCTGAAGGAGTCCTCAGTGTTACTGTGTTACTGCATGGGCCTACATCCACGTAGCAACAGTGGAGTTAAAGTACAGTGTGGTGATTTTTAATTAAGAAAATTGTTTCAAGACAAGAAAAACAAAATATATGCATCAACCAGTATCCCTCCATGGCCTCAGTGTTAAATCTGTGTTTTGCCTTCTAACTCTTACATGTAGGCTCATACTTCTGTAGACTTGGGTGATGCTAAGGGATGTGAAATGTCTCATTAAAGTTGTTTGTAGGTTTGTCGATTAGGACAAAAAACTAAAGAAATAGGACCAAAAGGAAGCTGAAGGCTTTGCTGCTGTAGATTTGGGTGCTGATTCTCAGTGGGGTTGGCTGTACTGTATAACAAAATTACAAGCAAATCAGGAAGTAAGATTTGGAGCTACACTAACCAGAAAGGCCACTGAGGAGGAAAGCAATTGTTTGGGGTGGAAGAAGTGTGATTCTGATGCCCCATGTACTTTTAAATGTCATTTAAAATGCCATCCAACACACCCATTTCATTTACAAATGAACCAATGCACACGTCACACAGCTCCTCTCACTTTGAGGCTTATTAAAGAAACTGCTAAACCACAAGAGGCAAAACACACATTTATGGTCCAGTATCCAAACAGCGAACAGCACAATCAGTGCAAATGCAATAGCAAGTAAACAACCCGTCAATCACAGCTGTCTATGAAGACCCAGCCGCCAGAAGACACACCCCTATATTAATCATATTATCTTGTTAATAAAGCAATATTACTGGAAGAAGTCATACTGGTTATTGAGACCATAATGACATGTGAAAAGAAACATTGAGAAGGTTTTTTTTTAATGGGTTTCTCTCGTAGAGACAAACATTTTTGAAGCCATGCAGCAGCCACTGGTGGCACTGCACCTTGTGACGCTTCTTACACGTTTTCTCACAAGATACATTTCAATCCATCATCAGCACAGCCACCGATCAATATTTAAGACACCCTCCTCCACTTCATTTTACACATGCACATATATTGTGTATATGCCTTCTTTCTCTCTCTCACTCTCTCTCTCTCTCACACACACACACACACACACACACATGTAATAATCAAAAGAAAAGAATGAATCAGAATTGTTCTTTTAAACTGTCTTTTCTTCAAACACATACAGGAGCCACAAAGGGAAGTTGTAAACACCCCTTTTTTGGCTCCCTTTCCTATCTGTCAGGCACACACACACACACACACAGATTGTGTGTCAGACACATACACAAGCAAGTTATATGCACATCCTCAGAAAATTGCAGGCAAAGAATACACCCACACAATCAAACACACACAAGTATGCATGAGCAGAGGACACTGGAACACATCCACACAAACATCTTCCTACACAACAACACACAAACACATGAAATGTTATATTGGCTAAGGTGTGTGTGTGTGTGTGGGGGGGGGGTCTGACATGCTGGTATGATTTGGTTATGTTTAGGTAACTAAAACTTGCTTGCCATGAAGTCTCAACATTGTGCCTCTGCCTCCTTCAATTCCAACAGGCAGCAGTCAGTTTCCAGTGAAATGACCCGTGCAGTTTTTAATTTCTTTGCAAAATTTCCAATTTTCTGGGCAGTTGGATTGAAATATAGATTACTTTAAACACACAGAGGAGCGAGGAGTTGATGAAAGAAACACATGGGCTGTGCAGAATGCAACTGCATCATTTATGGTGCATATTAGAGCCTCGTGTGTGTGTGTGTGTGTGTGTGTGTGTGTGTGCGCGCGTTCTGCAGAGTTATTAGTCACAGCACTGCTGCACAGCTAGTACACTTTATCACCCGTCAACACACTCGGAGTGCAGACGTGCAGTACAGCAAGCCACTGTAACACCAAGCTTGTTCTGACTAATTGGTCCATACAGCGCTGCACCCACAGAACAAAATCAGCTCAACTGTCTCAGAGCAACACACAACAGAGTGTGAAACCACCGTTCAACAGCCCGAGCAAGCTGCATGCAACTCCAGTCTACGTCCCCGTCTTCCCCCAAACTCAGGTGACTGCATAGAAATGCAGCACATAATAACAGAACTGCACTCAGACAAAAGAAAAACAGCCAGACCTTTGAGATCAGTGTGCACAATGCAGATGAGCAGAGCAGTCCAAAGCTTGTTTAATAAATCATCACAGCACCACAGTCTACAGAGAATAGCAGGAAGCCAATATGACTGCTGCTCAGTACAGCGCATAATTCAATAGTGTGAAAACATAGATGGTTACACAGATTACCACCAGCCTGGGTAAATTCAATCTGGTACCTTCTAACAGATGAAAATGTCCTTTTGGTGAAATGTTCTGGGCACTTCTGGGTACGTCATACAGAATTGGCTGAAACACTGTATCTCTGTTGTAAATTGTGGAATTATTTAGCAACTTCCTCTCATTCTGGTGATGTACAAGTGAAAATAGATATAACTTTGTAGGTCAATACAGTTTTTCCAGAGCTATTGCAAATTTCATGTGCTGACAACTTTTCCTTTTTATGCTCTTTGTCCTGCACCTTTAACTGAGGTTGGGTGTGCCAACTGCCCTCATCTTCCTCCTTATTCTTCTCCCATGCTACATAAAATAAGAGCACAGCACTTTAAAAGGAAGCCTGACAACCGTAACAAGTCAGCTAACTTAAGTGACTCTTTTGAAGATACATACAATGCTGCTGTGCTAAGCATCCCCTGTAAGCTGCAGCTCAGTTCGCAAAATCAGACATCTACTGCTAAGAGTTATTGTGACCTAAAGTCCACAGCATAGTTTATGCAACACACACACACACAGAGTTAAAATATTGATTTTAGCAGGGTCAAGAAATGACCTCTGCTTAGCAGCCAAATCCTTTGGCAGTTTACAACAGGCATTTTGGCAGCAAACAGCCGAGGGTTCCTATACTGCCCTGCGAAGGCAGAGAGCAGTAACTGCTGAATGCAGATGGAAATTAAGTTAGAAATGTTACCTTCATTCTATGCATTTAAAGGTAACTTAAAAACACCAAATCACATGAATCCCTCAATAGAATCAAAAGCTAAGACTGCAGTTACTGCTACTCTGCTAAGCTAGGCTAGGCTAGGCTAGGCTACCTTCTGCCTACGTTAGTTGTGTGGAAGAACAAAGATGTCTGTCAAATCAAATTTGATATTTTTCAATTTGATAACATTTGATATTTTAGGACTAGCAGTGGTCTCCTCGGCTAGCTTTCACCTAGCTCTCTTGTTTCAGCTGTCTGGCTGTGGCAGAGCTGTGGAACAAAAACTTTCTGGTTTTAACTCAATTATGACCAAATGTGTAGCCTCGTTAATGCGTTTTGGTTTTGTGGGGCAGTGTACTTGAAGCCATAGTAATTAAATGCCCGGTGGACAAAAATAGTAACTTTCCTTCCCTGGGTGGAGATAAAAAAAAATTGCTATGAAATAAAGAAATAAAGAAATAAAGAAAAGGAATAAATGGATTAAAAACAAAATGCCATCAAAGTAAAGAACATTTTAGGTCAGCTTTCCGAAAGTTGTCCTGATTACATATTTTTTTACATTATTAATCAGGTCAATGTGTTCAAATATACAGATACACCATCATTCATCCATCCATCCATCAGAAATGGAACAGCAATGAGCTCTTTACACACTCTTTACAATCCTGAGGATAAACCTTCTCAATGGGCTGGGATATTTTGTGGACAAATATGGACATATAGCAAAATAAAAGCTATTAGAACACTTTAGTAATACTGTAAATAATGTAACTGTAAAAGATAAGGATCAGCAGTTTGCATGTTGTGTTATCTTATTGATCACAGAATAATTAGGTTCTCTACACTGCACAGTCTGTTGAAGTGGATTTTAATTACAAAGCTATTTGCTCCCCTAAAACTTAATGACTTCTTTTTGGTGAGAAAACACATCTGTTGTAGGAGAAAGAAAAAAAGTTGCCCAGTCGACTGGTACTATCACCCTCATACTATTACAACCCCAGCACACACCCACACACACACACACACAAACGCACACACACATGCACCATTGTGTGAGGTCTGTATAAGGCATCAGAGAACGAGTGCTATGGCTGGATTAACTCTGCTGTGTTCTCATTAGCTTAATCTTCTGTGTAAAACACACACTCACACACACACACACACACACACACACACAATCTTCATAGACACACAGAGACACATTAATAATCGTGTGTTTGATATGGCACACGTGCAGACACACACACACACACACAGACACACCAGAGGATGAGTGTTTGCAATAGGTCATTGTTGCTACTGTTATTTCAGTACAGACGCCTTTCACACACACACACACCCACACACACACACACACACACTTTAAGGGCTTGATTGTCAGTCAGCATTTATTGGTCCACCCAGGGCATAAAGTAAAAACCCTATTCTTATTACTGTAAGTAACCTATAATGTAAGAAAGTAAATACATGCATTTAAAAGCATCTCCACCAAACCAACACATTCTACATCGTCAGTACACATTTGAAATATAGACATCACGTCTGGGTATGATGAAATGTAATATTTGTCTTTTCTTTCTTTTACTGTTTGCTCCCTTATGCATAAATTTCACCTCTGCTCCTCTTTTTCTGTGTTCGCTCTCTTTCGCTCGACTCTCCTTCTCCTTTTAGAAGATGTATGATTCAGGGTCACCTAACTTTGTCTTTCTCTTTCTTCCTTCCCATGCTTCCCTTCCTCTTCAGTTTTGGCAGAAATGGAAATTTGTGTTTATCTGTGAGCAAGAGGCTTAGTGTTTGCAGACACACACACACACACGCACATATAAACAGACATACATGCATGAGGGTGCAGTTGTTTATGCCAGCATAGTGTGTGTATGTGTGCGTGAATATAGGCCTTTTGTGTATGTGTACATCTGTGCTCTGTGAGAGTGCAAATTCTTGTGTTGCATTTGTGATGTCTGTTTTTCTGGGTACTCATCTGTGTGTATGAATGTGTAAGTGCAGTCTAGAGCCATGGATATATGCTTATTTGTGTGTGTGTGTGTGTGTGTGTGTGTGTGTGTGTGTGTGTGTGTGTGTGTGTGTGTGTGTGTGTGTGTTATGAATCTAGGCCACATCTCGACACTAAAACAGCATCACATTAGTGTTGAATATTTAGAATAAAAAAAACTGTGCAACGGCCAATTGGGAGCAGTGATGGCGGATTTAGCCCAACCTCGTCTTGTGACATCATCATGTCAGTCAAGCTGAATTGAAAGTGGATTTGCAGCATTTAAGAAGAAGGTTCAGTATTTGTCTCATGAATACGTAAATTGTTTCATATATTTCAAATTTTGTAAATAATTCAGGTTATATATTTGTGTTAGTCTTTATTTTGTCTTTTGTTGCTCCTTTTATATTTTGCTTTGGCATTCTTTCAACTGTAGATTTTAATTATGATCTTACAAAATAAATAATGTATTTATTTGTCCCCTTGAACCAAAACCAAAATCAGTTAATGGAAGCTTTAGGTTCGCTGATGTTGGTAGTTTAACATCTTCTGTGGAAAACAAGTCATTTGCTAACACTTCTTCTTCCTCTCCTCTTCTGCTAGTGTGTGTATAATCACAAATATCAGGGCTCGTTTTCCTCCATGAGAAGAAGCCACTCCACAAGCCAGAATTTAGCTTGGTCATTTTCCAGCTGAGCGGTTCCGTACTGGTGCTGCACCATGCTGATGCATTCCTGTCTACTTATTTAGGACTTATCTTTAAGCCAGAGCAGGAGGTTTGTATATTAAAAAGTACAAATATGAATGATACAGACACAAGTATTGGCTGGAACTCCCCAGTACCCCCCCTCGCAGTGCCAACAAGATAACACTGATGGCAAATTAAATGATTCTCATTTCAAGCATTACTACTCCTGTAGTTCAGCAGGGGCACTGCGCAGTGAGTTCACAGTTAAAAAGTCTTAAGTGAAGCATTAAGAGGTAAGGTCACAGCCATGTGGTATTATTAAGATGAAGTGCATGTATGTGTGTGGGAATCCCAAAGCTGCTTGGCACTCTTCATTTCTATATTAGAGAAGGAAAGAGATAGAGAGTAGGAAAAGTACATGATTTCTCTCCCCCGCACACTCTTGCACCCTCCAGTGGTAGTAATAAAAATAAATAAAAAACACTATAACATGACCAACAAGTCTTCCAAACTCAACAACTAAATATGGGACACACAAGTGTTTTCTCATGGAGTCATACGAGCATCATCTGGTCTACCACCACGATGATTAATGTGTGGATACATTTAGGCACAAAAACGAGGGTTATAAGTTAGAAGTCTTTCACACAGCCACTACAGGTCTTTGTCAGGTAAATGTAACGTTTAGGTATCTGACCAAACTACTAATGGTGACAGTTACAGCACACCTTGCATGGCAGCTGTGCTGATTCTACACATCAGCACGACTGCATGTGTGAAAGCTGTATAAAGTCCTCAAGACCAGATCTCTGGAACCCACTCCTCGTCCCTGCGTTAGGCGAGTGGCTCGAGGCTACATTAGTCACCACTAGCACAACACACTAGAGTCTATGACTGAACTGTCGGCTGTCGACTTGAGTTGCATTGTGGATAACGTAGGCGTGTGTGGAATATGAAAGCAGATAGAGAAATTGTATTGTGAGTCCGACAAAAGTGCAGTTGTAAATTGGTGGAGAACTCTTTTAAGCTGACTTGTCTTTCTTGTTTAAACTACTGGAAATGAATCTCCCCCTCTGACAAAATGGTACTCTCCTCTTCATTTCTGACACCTTCCAGATGAAAAAAAGATCGTCACGTTAAATCAACTCAGGTTAAGGCCATAAACAGGAAAACAGTGTTCATGGGTCATTATTAGTGTAAATATGTCAGGGTTGTAATATGCTATGGGTTTCTTTAAAATGTCTGACTTTTGCAACTCATAGTGATCTTATCTAAAAGGTGAGCATTAATGAACACCAATACAACTTGTTATACTTGTACTTAACATACTGTAAAAGGTGCAACAATGACATATCGAATTCTACACTTTAAGTTCCCAATAAAATAACAGAAGTTATGATTGTGCCAAGTATCGGTCCTCACTTTGTAAAACAACACAACAGCACAGCAGCAGAATGCAATCACAGCAAACAGAGAAAGACAAACAGAGCACAAACTCCTATGAGTTACACTGGTACACAAACACTAAGACAACTAGAACACAGACATGCAGGCAAGCAAATATCAGTCAGCCAATATAGAAAAATGAACATGGAAGCAAACAGGGAGATCAATCAATAGAGCGGTAGATTATCTCTCTCCTCATCTAACTGTCTTTCCTGTGCCCTTGTTGAACCTCTTCCCTTTCATCTCCTTATCTGCTTTTCTTTCTTCTTACACTCTTTTGTCCTCTCAACAATTGTGTCCCCCATTATTCTCTCTTCCTCCTCCTTTACCTGACATCCATTCTCTCTCCTCCATCTCCATTCCTTCCTCTACCTCCTTAGCATTTGTCTATCCTTCCTTCTTCTCCTCATCTCTTTTTTCTTCTATGTCCTCAAACACACCTTCTTTAGTTCCCTGTCTCTCCCTTGCCATCGTCCATCCCAATTCTTTCTCTCTCCTCTTCCCTTCTGTTATTCCCTCTTAGCCACCCACCTTCTCAGCGCCTCTTTCCCCAACATTTCTTTGCTGTTTAAACATCTGATGCAACCGAAAGCAACAGCACCCACTGCTGCTTCAATCCCACAATGCAACAACGAACCACCACACACTCCCCGGGCCTGTAATGCCACAGAAAGAACACGGCAGCTGCTGTGTGGTTCCCACAGCGGGCAACGCACAATAACACCAGCACAAGTTCTTTTTGAACTGTCCTGCTGAGTCTGAGGCGGTTACCCTCCAGACAGAGCTGTGCGTAAACAGACAGCAGCCATCCTCACTGTATGGCCCACAGAACAGAAAGCGCTTTGCAATAAAATAAAATAAATAACGCTAAATGCACAAGATGAGACGGAAATTCAGAGGATTTTAAACCATAAAATAGAAAAAGATTGGTACAGATAAAAAAACACATTTAGTTTTTTCCAAGTGTGTTTTATTTTGGGGGCCATATTGTTGGTCATATGCATGTGTCAAGTTAAAGGCAATATAAATGATGTATGTATGTGTGTCAGCAGTTTCTTTCGCCCATCCTAAAGCATTATATGTTTTAAATGACTTATAAAGAATGAACCAGTCTAAATTTACAAATCAACAGTCAGTCATGCCACAAAAGTGTGAAACATTATAAACACACAAGGCATCAGACAAAGCACAGGAAGTGGTCTTGCTACATGCTATACATAGCCTAGCATAGACTGGACCACAGAAAAACAGAAAGAAAGGAGACAAAGACAAGCTTCCAGAAACTTTAGCCAACAACATGACAACAGTCTCATTTATGTCATGGTAATAACAATGAGGTCTAAGTACTAACATTTAGTATTTTCTCACGTTAGCATTAGAACTAGTATTTAATCAACACTTACACAATACAGCTGATGAAACTGCTTTTCTTACTTAATATTGATTTTGGTGAGAATTTATCATCTTCCCTTTATTCTACATAGCTCATTGTTTAAAAATGTATAAATGTGTACATACCTTTTGATAAACCTTGGGAGACTTAAACATGGTCGATAGAGAGGTAGCTGTTTCATCAATGTAAAGCTAATTAGCACAACTATTGTACAATGAATTGCTGTCAAGCTAATGTGTGGCTGTTTACCAAGCTAGCTAGCTAACCTCACACAGTAGCCAGAGCACAGCTAATGATACCAATCCTAAAGTGTAAGAAAGCCAAATATACATAATACTATGTAGTATTATAATAACACATGATCTGTAAATAGTATAGTTATATATAAATAATATATAGTGGAACTTTTGAGTTTCTGTACCCTTACGTTCACTGTTGTCACTTCCTGTTTTATTTTGTTACGTCTGTTGTCTGTGCGCAAACACTACGTTACTTCCGGTCTTTGTTTCATGTCATGTTTCCCGCCAGTTCATTAGTCTCACCTGTGTACTTTCATCACATGATCTGTATACACCAGTCAGAGGACCTCAGGATATTTAAACCACCAGTTTGTGTTGCTTATCCTGCGTATTGACCACTAGTCTGTTTAGTGACCCTGCCCCTGGTTTATTCGGATTGCCTTGTTGGATTTATTGGGACTTACTACCTGTTATTACGGTACAGTAACTTGCTCTGCGCTTGACTGAGTAAAGAACTGTTCTTACCTGCATTTCCTGCCTCCCGTGTGCTCCCGTGTGCTCCTGTGTGCGGGTCTACTAGCCATACCCAGTTGTTACATCCTCACTATAAATGTTAGCTCCTGCCTTTACCTCTCCTCTTCTACTATTGTACTTCATGGGAAATATAAGCAAGACATTTGTGTTTTAGCCTACATTTATGAGTTTACTTGCTAGCTTAAACTTATTGTTTAATACTCTAATATATATTCCTGTCCATTTAATTTGTGTAGGAGCTGAAGTTATCACGACTTAGTTATTTACTACTCTTGTCAGGTATGTTTCTGTATTGATTGATACATTACATGCAGTCCTCTTGCTATTGTACTGCGTGGCAAAGGAGCTCAAGTTGCTCAAGTCAAGGATTTTATTTACTACTTTTGTCAGAAATCAATCTCGCCCCCAAAGATCTGATGGTCCGGGCCTCTCCGTCAAAACGCAACGCACACAATGCTGGACACGACCACTTACACAAGCATACTTTAGAATTAAAATCTCTTTACAATACAGTGAACTCTCACCCACATGTCTGGATATGCTTAACTTATGTTATCTTTCTATACATTATTGACTCTCTTGAAGGACCTATTGCTTTAGGGTTTTTTTTTTCTCTCGATCATAGCTCTGCCTTTTCGTTTCTATCAGTTAAATATCAAAGTAGTAGAGCTCAACACAGCAAATTTACTAAAGAACGGTCCAACGGGGCCACAAAACACGAGCAGTCGGATGATAAGAGGTTGGTCAGATCTATTTGGAAGAGAAAACAAAGGCCAGTGATAAAACAATTACCCGGATTGTACACATCATCTTTTAGAGCAACTTCCTGTCTCAACTTCGATCTAACATTCTTGCTGTGGTTGTGCTCCCTGTTACTGTGCAGCAAGGGATTCTCTTCAACATCACGGGTGCTTTCTTCAGTGTTGCCTCCAAGTAAAACAGTTTGGATAATCTGGTTGAACTGTTGGCTTGTTTACAACCTGTTTGATCTTCTGACTGCTTTCATTTTCAAAGTGAGACCAGGAAAGGAGTTGAGGTGGAAAGATCAGCATGTTTCATCAACAACAGAGACCAAGGTTTACATACTGGTTTTTCTTACCACAACCAAGAGGTTTCAGCTGCTTAGACTATAATAAAATGACTTCTGGTAAAGTCTTGTGCCTCATAATTGACTGTTACAACAACAGTTTCCATGCCTAAAGGATATGGGATGTGCCAGTTAAGGCTACTGTGGCCACTCCACTATACTTGAAACCACATTTCAAGAGTTTGACTCTTGGCTGAAATAAGAACCAACTTTTAGTGAAGTGTTCAATGCTCAGTGTAACAGTATGTCCTTTCCACTAAAAAACTACCAGATAAAGAAATCAAAGCGACTCCCAGTGGACACACAGCCTGTAACAGCAGGCTTCCACATGAGAGGAACTGCTAGAGGGCAATTTCCCTAAAATCTACAGCACACATGGTGAGCCATCCAACACAGATTTCAGCATAATTTTCTTTTTAAATGCATTATTTGTATGGGGAACGCATCCATGCAACAATCTGCTATTGGTGCCACCCGCTCTCCATTCAAATCCTCTCCTTGATGAAGAAAAGAGATGAAAGGAGGGAAGGGCACAGCTTTTCTTTTCTTGCCTTTCCCCTCCCACGCTCCTCCTATCCAAAAATATTCTCTTCTTCTGCCCACTACTCCACTCTCCTCCCCTTCACTCCTTCCATTGTTTTAATCTTACTGTCAGGGCAGAGTGTAAAATGTTCCTACAAAGTGATTGATAGTAGATAGATTTATCCATTGACACAGTTAAGGTGTCTGTAAGTCCACATTTTAAAGATGATCAATGAAGTACTTCAAACAATGATTCACATTTATTATTTACTCAAGTTTGTGCCTCAAGCCTTGAACACTGTCTATATTCTTCTCTTAAGTGAAGAAAACAGCAAAGGTGTGAGAAAATATGTAAATCTAAGTTTGAAACACTGTCAGATTAGTGTCAGATTCATTTTCATCCTCTTATTTTCCTTTTTTTTTTTGTTGTTGCTAATTTCATATTCACATTTTACCTCAGTTTATGCTTCTTATTGAGACCATTTTTACTTGTATGGGGGCACATCAATATTCTATCTTACCCAGCCAAATTCTGAAATGAAGCCTGAAAGCAATACAGGACTGATGTGATTGTTGATGGACAACAACAGGGGGAATTGTGTATCTCGTGTGTAGGATGCTTGATTGGATGATCAACAAAAATCGTTTTGGTGCCACAATCATGGATGAAGAAAAATTGGACTAGTGTTATTATTTTACCAAAAGCAGGCAATGTGTGGTGAGTCTGTCCTTTGTCATTTCCTCAGTGGCTGGTGGTGATTTGTATTGGAGGAAACACATGGTAGTACAACCTTGCCAGGCCAATAGTGGGAGTTATCAGTGCATGGGAACTGGCCACACCAAACTGGGATTAAAAAAAGGGAACAAAATAGAGAAGCATTAAACTCAAGACATTTTTAAAGAAGCTTGACTTAAATTAAATTTTGAATATGTTTGTGACATAAATCAGTTAAAAGAAATGCATCTCCAGACACCATGAACTGATATGAAAGAGTACGGTCTAGACCTGCTCTATATGAAAAGTGCCCTCAGATAACTACTGGTATATAAATAAAACTGAATTAAATATGCGCATAATTCTCCAAAAGTGGTGCCTGTGATTCATAGAATCTGAGAGTGAGGACGGAGAAAATTAGATTCTGAACAGCATAATTGTAGCAGTAACAAGCTGGCAGGAAGAAACACTGCAGTCTCTGTACACTGTTGGCATTTTGTTGACATGACCCTGAGACAAAGACAAAGTCTGACACACAGCAATAATGTTAAGGGACAGAAAGACAGAGTGTTTGAGAATAAAGCTACCGTCACGTCACGCACCTTTGTATGTATTAAGTGTGGTTCTTGAAATGCGTAACTTACAGAATAAAGTCAGACGGCTCATTATAAATTCATGCTGGGGTATTTATTTATATAGTCCCTTTTGGGATAAAATAATACACATATATGCAAAAATGTCCATAATCACGTGTGAGCAAACGTATCAACTGTCAGATGACACCTGCCTTCACAAACAAAACCGATAAATGAACTCAGCCGTTACATTACATCAGGAATTACTGAAATAATTACAAAATATCACTGGTGTTAAAAACCTTTTAGATATATATTCTCTCGTTCCCACTGGAAACAGACAAAAGCGAGACTCGTCTGAGCTGTGCAGCAACAAAGTCATGTCATTCCACAACTTTCAGGAGCTTTGTGCATTGATTTTTCAGCTCATAAAAAATGTACCCAGTACTCAAAAATAACTTTCAACATTTCTATGCTTAAAAGAAAGCCACTGCTTACTGTGAAAATGTGAATGTAGTTTCTTCTTACAGTATGTGTAGGAGATCATTTCAATTTCCACTGTATAGGCTACACTTAAACTGCAGGTCAGAGGTCATGGATTAGTGAATGCACACTACCTTGGATTTGTTATGTTGTTTTTATTGACACTTAAACTGACGAGCACTCTGTTTCTCAGAGGATGAACACAAATATCCTCGCCTTGTTTCCTGCTCACTAACTTTCCCAAAAGTTGCAAAAATGTTGCCAATCCCCACCCAAATAAACATATTGTGATAAAAAAAAAAACAATAACAATGGAATAATAAAGTATGAAATCTGATGCATATGAGGAAGTTGCGAGTGATGCAGGAAGCACAGGTTTGGTTGCCAATGACAGCAAAAGCAGATGTAAAGGCACAACAGAACACATGATGTTCCTCATGCTCCAAATAGCATCAAGGAGAACGCGACAGCAAGGGAGAGAAAGAGAAGGGCAGAGCTTTTATTATTTTATTTTCCTCTCCCCACCGTTGGTAGAACAGATCTTTGACGCCCCCCCCCCCCCCCAAAGGTAGATCAAGGTTTTAACAGAAAGTAGACGTCCCCGAATTGAGTGCTTCTCGTCTCCTCTGAAATCCCGCTGATCTCCATCTTTGTCTTTTTACTTTCTCTGTTTCAACATTATACCGTGTGTGTGTTTGTGTGTTTGCATTTGCACTAAAAACTGTGTCTATCTGTGTGTTTTTGTGCGTTCCTGCTTAACTAGGTGGGTCTGTGTGGGTTTCCTCTCTGAAGCCTGTGTGTGTGTGTAACATCTGTAAGAGGGAGATAGAAAGTGAACAGTGGGGTTAAGCAGGACAGAGGAGGCATTTCTTTCAGCCTTGCTCTTTTGTCCTCTTCATCACTATCTCACACTCTTCTCGATCTGGTGACTGTGAGATAGTCGTGTTCTTTTCATTGCAGTGCTGTGGCTAACTGCTGTCTTTGGCCGGTCTGTTCAGGCTGTCATATCAAGAATCTGCAGTAGAATCTTGATTCTGTGTAAAAGACTGAAATAAAATCCCTTTGTGTTCTAGTTTAAATCCAACAATTGTCTGACTTGTCAATCTTCAGGTGCCAGGTAGCTCAAACTCTGAATGGACAGCTCGTCAAGATGACTGACAGGGGGTGGAGATAGACAAGCCCAGGTGGAGGGAACAGTTGCAAGTGATTTCAAATCAATTTAGTTTTAATTGAACTAACTTACTTTTCTTGTTTAACAGACCATCAGATTATTAGTCTTAATAGTCCAAACATAACTTTTTTTGTAACAATATACACATATTTTCATAATCTTGGCATTTACAAAGGAGAACATTGAACAACTGAGAAGATGAGATATGATATGATGAGAAATTAATTCATCCATGCAGATATATATAGATAAAATGATTAAAGGCAAACATTAAACTCGTGTATGATTTTATCTCCAGACTGTCCACACCTACTGGCTCAGACCGGAACGCTGGCACCACAATAACTCTCAGTAGTTCCGGTCCTTGATTATGATTGGCTGAGCTGAGCTGGAAGCCATTGTAAAATACTCTATAAACACACTGTGAGCGCCATTACATCAGTATAACTGCGCCAAACAAAAGGTTTGTAAATGTCAAATGTTCTTTTAATTTGATTTACTGGGAGAGTTAAGAGTGGAAGATAAAAACAAGGAGATAGGCTGAAATGAGAGAGAGAATGAGGAGCTGGAAAAGTGAAGAAACGAAGACTATGGTATTGTTGTAGAGCCCAATCTTACAACAGGCAACAAATTGAGTAACCATCACAACGTTTCCAGTTCTAATCTGCAGCAGCACTTCCTCTCTGTCACTATAGCTAGTCGTGCATGGCTCGACTCCATCAGCCTCTGCACAGGAGGTGAAAGGAATTGACCTCTCCACTCAGATGTTTGAGACGAGAAGCAAATTGCCAATTTTGCTGACGGATCAAATGAGAGAGGGCAGACTCTGTTGGGCAAAGCAGATGGCAGATCTTCAATCTACCAGACTGCACAACAAAGAATGTGTTCTCTGGTGAAATGTGCTTTTAGAAGCAGCCACAAGGTGTTATCAAAGCACTTGGATTGATTAACAGGCATCACATGTAGTGCCTACATGTTTTCAGGAATATGATTGTTCAAATATGGTCTGATTGTTAATTTCCATGCCCGCTGGAGGCACTGGGTAGTGGTACATAGCTTGGTTATCTAGATTCTATCATGGGTGTCTGTGAGCCAGTCGACCTCTTGACCTGGTTGTTTCAGAGTGGAAGAAAATTGCCAATTTTGTTGTCGAAGCCTGCTGAGTATGCTGGACCTGTTATAAGCAGATACCTCCACTGTGTGTATCAGCCCCGTCAAGTGCCCATCCAGACAAGTGGCCATTCCAGTCTATGGTGAGGGTTTAATCAAAGGAGCAATGCAACAGAGCAACACTGAGTTAAAGACTGGTGATGTTGATTATAACATCATGTTGAGACACTTCCAGTGAAGTAGCATCAAAACAGTAGTTCTGAATTTGCTGATCCCCAAAAAGCTGATTCTTAGTTATAAAAAAGTATTTATGTTATTAAATCGATAATAAAGTTAGTATTAACTTATTTTTTTATCCATCGTCACAATTTCCTTCTTTTTTTGTGATTGCCATTTTCCTGACACTACAGTTATATCCATGGCAATAATGCATGTGCAAATATAGCAATACAATAATTCATTCTAAACCTTTGGCAGTGAACTTTCAAAAATGATTCTGTTGAAGACAACTCAGAATTTACAAAATGATCCAAACTCAGGGTTCTGTTTGGAGTAAGTAGTTGTATGATATACAGACTTTACTTGAGGAATCCATTACAGGGTTAGGGCTGCTGGAAGCTTGGTGAAGTAGTTACTGCGTGCACTCTAACTAGCTCAACGTGGTGCAAAATAGCTAATATAATAGCTTTTTCCATTTTGTCTCTGCGTGTATTTGTTTCCTCAGGTCAGTTCTGTCGAGACTGTTTGCTGACTGAGTCATAGAATCCTTCATTTCACAGTCAATTCTCATACATTGTTGATATTTGACAGTGTGAATATACTTGAGTCCTGTAAGAACTTTTGGCTACAAAAACCCACTTGAAAGTCTTCTCTCAGCAACCCCCATCTTTTCTGCACATTTGCATTCACACTGCTAAATTCAAGCAAAGCAGACTTTGTAAATAAAAGTCGCACAGACTCAAAAGTAGTTTTTTAAGACAGAATGCTGGCAACCTGCCTTCCCAAGAGATTAGAAGTTTGTGCCATAAACACATCACTCTAACTCAGGCTAAGCATGACGGACTCTCTGACGGATGGACTCATGATGGATGAACTCTTTGCTGCAACTCTGGTTTTTAAAGTAGATTCATTCCTCAGCCTGGTACTGAAGAGGTATTTCACCTCGTGCCGTCTCTTCAGGAAGTTCTTCCTGCAGTGAGGCTGGCTGTACAGATGTCAGCATTTGTCTCCTCACTTTAAATCCTTGTCCCCTGAGGATGTTTTACTGCAGGTGATTTAGATTCCGTCCTTCCTGAGGATCCTGACTGATAAGGCATTCTCCAAATACTGTATTTCTGATGAATACCCTTAATCAAAAGTAATAGAAATCAAATAAAGGCAGTAATACCTCTGTGTGCTAATGGTAGCTGTGGGGTCAAGGGTTTGACTGGTGGTAATATTAATTTATGCTGAGCTAGATGACCAGTATGAGACAAGCTGAAGCAAACCACTCTAATAATCTTTAGACAGGTCAAGAAGCCTTTGGAGAAGATTTCACACTGAAAACTGCAAGACATAGTTACATTTAGACATTTTTCTTTTGCACAACTGTAATGAGCTTCACTTCCAACATTCACCAAAATGAGATGCAGTGCAAAATGCACAAATAAGAGGTAAAGTAGAAAGGTAGCTGGGGATTTTATGAGATCAATTACACTGAGTGGAAGAGATGGGGATATGAATCAGAGGGGCGAGGGAGATGTGAGGTACATCTTGCTTAGATGAGATTTCAACCTGTGGCAGAAAATGGGGAGTTATATGCAATGCACTGACATTAGGAGGGTAGAGGCTGTAAATGGGAAAACAAGACAGACTTCTCAGATAGAGCGGTGAAACCCTGCTAATGAAAAGGTTTGACCTTTTTTACATAAGTTGATTTCTATTCATTTTTGTGATTGTTAACGGGTTGAAATGTGTGAAGGGTCAGCAATGTCCGACACTTTGGAGGGAACAAGTCATCCCTCACACGACAAAACATTTAGTCGTCTTTGTTTTCTAACACAAAGTGAGCATTTTCTGATCCCAAATCTCTATCAAGAGGCAAAATCATTACAAATGAACGTTTCACAAAAACAACTCATTCCGATCTGCCACCACTACGGTTAAGTGTGGAGATAGTTTAAACACAAATACTACTTGAGGTTAGGAAAAGATCTCAGCCATGTTTAACACAATGCAAACATTAAAATGGAGTCCACAAAACGAAAGAAATCTTTAATATAAACAGGAGCCCAACAGTGACTTAAAGCTGCAGTAATATTTCATTATCATCTTGGTTGAAATAACACATTTTGACCATTGCATGCCACTAACAATACTTAATTGAAAAGTGTGTCTGTGAATGTCATCCCTTTGTTTTTAGTGTTTTATTTTAAACTGGACTGAATAAAACAACCAATCAAGCTTGCAAGAATGTGTGGCTAATGTAAGGCTGACTTAGAAAGTCTGTCACGCAATGCATTATGGGTGGAATAAGACCCTTCACAGAAAAGAAAAAATGGCGGATTCTGAAAAAAGTTTGTCATTAAGTCGTTTTAATTAACTTATGCAAGAAAATAACTGAAAAGGTAAAGAGCATAAATCTGTCCGGTCGTTAGAACCATCAAAGATGCTTTCCCTGGTGAAGACGATGGTAATGACGGTCAGTGCTACTCTATATGTGAGCAATATGCCTTTGTGTCTGGTGACTGATGCTCTGACAGACTGTTGATAGCAACAGAGCTCTCACCTCTGTCTTAACTTGGCTAACTTTCCTCAAATGAAGTCAGTCTTAATATGTATGCAACAGACAGACTTAATTAGACTAGTCTAACCTGACGATTAATCTTAAATTAAGTTTACGCAACCAGGTTTGCTAGGTCACAAATCATTGTTAAATAACTATACGCACAATTAAACAGGAAAGAAATCTATAATTTATAGGGCAATATTATTACTGTTACATTAATATATTTTATGCTTTATGTTTTCATTTTTTCCATAAGTGCATCATTACTCAATCCTGTCTAGTAATCAAGACTTTGCATTGCAAATGTGCTTACAAAATGCTGCAACACAAAGCGGCAGCAGGATAAATGACACATGGAGCTGCAGTCGGTGATGGCAGGTTAGAAAGCTCTGGAGCTGCAGGAAGAGAGAAGAAGGAATGAAACATCCACCCACACACGACTGTAGTATCACCCAGAGAGAGAGAGATTGAGGGCAAAGACCATGAGGGAGAGAGGGCGACAGAGAGAGCAAAAGGAGAAGCAGGGAGACAACAGGGAGCGAGAAATAGAGAGACCAAAGGAGGGAGAGAGAGAGTACTGGGGGTGGAGAGATGAGACAGCAAAAGAAAAGGAGGATTTAACACCTAAATTTAGCTGCTAAATGAGCGCACACAGACAGACACAGCAGCCAGGTTCAATACAAGATAATCTTCCTATTTTCAAACCCACTGAGACATTTATCATTATCCACATGATGTGATGGATCACTCCTGACAGTCTGCTTGAACATCTACTGTAGAAAGCTTGTGTGGATGTTACACATTCCTGATTTGTAACACTCACATTATGCCAGAAGTACAAGAACAGACACAACCTGCTGTCTTGTTTTGTTGTTGTTTTGGTTTTACCAAGAAACTAACACGAACAAGTCAATGGCTACAAGCTAGACCTGTAGTTCAGCACCAGTAGAGCTAACTCAGTTACAGTGCCATTTTAAGAGGGACAAACATCATTTTATACTCACACCTGTTTGGTAATGGAACCAGATTTGTGTTAATATAATCAAACTAAATGGCTAATGAGTTTTTGAGTGACAGCTCGGTGCCCTGGACGTTGGGCATTATCTACCCACTACCTAACTTGACTGGAATCCTACAAGATTATCAACGTATGATTATCTGAACACTGAGATGTCACTCAAAAACTCATTAGCTAATAGCGACACACCCCTGAAAAAAACCCGCCCACTCGAGAGGTTCGTGTCAGAACTGCAAACTAAAAATCAGGCAGCGTAACAGCAGAGCCGACAGTGAGACTATTCTATTTCTTTGCTTCAGTGTGTTTTATTCTCTCTCACATTCATATTTGTGTTTGATATTTAAATACGTTGTGTTTGATTATATTGACACAAATCTGATTCCATATTTGGACATTTCATTGCTTCAGCAGAAGACACGTGGAGTACTGGAGTGTGGCAGCTGAAGTTGTGTTTATGCATATCAGGAGGTGCAGTGCATATTGCACTTGTAATAGTGGAAATAAACTTTTTATATGTTCACCGAAAGCCTCAGATGGAGCTATATGTACATTTCATCAGCACTGTATTTGTGAATGTGCGGCATGTAACTACACACTGTTGAGGTTAGATTGTCACACGAGGTTAGTTAGATCAGGTTGGGTTGGGTTAAGTTAGGCTAGCTTATCACAGGTTAACTTGTGTGCTCACAGTGTGGATGGAGACTTTGGCTTCACAACTCACAGACTGACAACATGAACTTTAAAGATACAATTGATCAAGTAACAAATCCATAAGATGTAATGAAGTTGTTAGTATTTGTATAACCACTGTCATTAGAAGTCGTCTCGCTGTAAAAACGGTGCTATTTTCTCACGGAGAAGATAACGTGATAACAGCACTATCAGTCTATTTACAGATGTAGCCAATAAGATAAGTAAGAAGATATGATGAGCTTTGTTGATCCCTGAGGCAAAACTGGGTCACACCAGCTGCAAGAAATATGAAAAATATGTTTAAGACAGAAGATGCAGCACCCTGTTCACAGCAATGCGTGTCTCTTGTCAAGCACATTTTTGTACAGCATACGTCTAAAGTTTGTAACATTAACAGTAACATTTTCACTTTTCACATTTCAGTAGAAAAATACAGTTCATGCAGCATTTTCAAATATGAAAGAGGGGGAGTTCAGATGTGAAATGTCAAATATAACACAAAGTATCTCAAATTAAATCGACAAATTTGAATTCCAATATTTCCATGCAGCTAGCCAGTCATGATATTTATGTGTTGTACAGGATCCCTGGTTTCCATAAAAACCTAAAAACATTAGTGTGTCATATTTAATTCTCAATGTGCTTAATCCTCAATTGCTATTCTGGAAATGCAAATGTAGGTGGCTCTAATATATATATATATATATATATATATATTATATATATTTAGTTTTTCTGAAATTAAAATATTGATATTCAAGAGAACACAAGCAGAAAATGAATCTATATTTTTATCGAACTGTTTTATCGATGTTTTCCAGCCAATTTCAACACAGGTATGTTCTCCACAAGCTTGAGGGGAAACTGATAGTAATTATTCATAGTTTCCTGGGACTCAAATAAATTTTAGGTCTAAAACCTAAGCAGCCAACTAAAACTTTCACAGACTTGGTTTGGAAAAGTCCTAGATATCACGTTGGCTTTAAATAATTGATCCAATTTCCTGGAATGCTGAAATAAAACCCCAAATGAAAATGAAACTTTAAACTGTACCACCAAGGAGGCAAGTTTAAGTCTAGATGAATTCCCTGACAAGCATGGGATACTTTGATTATTTCATTGAGTAGTTAAGGTATTTTCATTAGTCATGTTCTTGTGGTTCATTAAATAAAAAAAAACTATATATATTTTTATTTTTATGAACATTCAGCATTATTACGATGTCATTTCTTCAATAGACATTACCTACGAATACGAGCAATATATTACTCTCTGGAGCAGAGTGTCGACTAATGACTTGAATAATTGACTTTTAGGGGGCGGCACTGAGAAGAGGAAACTGACAGGTGCATTGTGTAACATTCACTTTACTGACTATGCTGACATGCATAGCATATTATGTTCATCAAAGTGATAAGTAGTGTGTTAAAAGGAAACTCTTTGTGTGTGTCGCAGTACTGTAGAGACAAGTATGTATTTACCTCAGGCAGTGTGCTGTAGTGGCTGTAATTATGATGTTATTTACCCATTTGGAAAAGGTTGTCCCATTTGATTACCTGCCCTGTTTGGTGCCTTTCCTTTACTATGATCAGTTTTTTTTACCAGTATATTCAATTACATCCCATCTCTGTTGCGCCTTTCATTCTCATGTAGCCTGTTAGCTAGTTGTGGATGACGATCAGCCTCTTCAGCCTTTGTGAGCAGCTTTCAAAAGGCTGATATAAATGTTTCCTCCATCTGCGGTGCTTTTGATGTGCATCCAATCTTTTGTTGTTGTTTTTTTTATAGCTTACAGGTCTTTTACCCACTTCAGTTGTTGTAAACAAGCCAGAGAACTAATTTACTTTGACCACGGTAGCAGCAAGAGCAAATTTATGTCCAAACTCACCTGCCAGATACATTATTTTTAACAAATAATAAGATGTTCAGAATGAAAATGGACTCCCAAATGACTTGTTTGCTGCCAATGTGGCAGTTAAAGCAGGACACAACAGCCACAAACATTTTGTTTATAGGCATTTGTCTTGTAGTAAATAACAATGTCCTATTATCACTGTAAGTTGGCTCCTGATGGTTTTTTGAAGTATTTATACCTGCTGAGCTTATTTTTAAACTACATTTTTAAAAATGCAAATACCTGTTCCAAATAGTAAATGTACAAAAACAGATTAAATTCAAGATGAACAAATTGGAAAAGGATGCTAAGTTCTGAAACAGTTTTGTAGGAAGTAACAGTCTGACGATCAGTGGAAGCACTGGAAGGAGAACCTCAACGCTAACAGCTTGAGTTCATTTTAAATGTCTTGAAGTCAGGGTTTCTCCTTAACCTTCCTAACATTGCATTGGCTATTTTTTCAATTGTCCTACACTTGCCTGAGGTTTTAATCAGTGTCACAGTTTTCGGAGAGAAGGAAGTTTTTCATCGTTCTAAGAACTTTTTAAATTGTGTTTGTGCTGCAAGAACTGGGAATGATCGTCGTTTTGAGGGACTTTTTTAGCTCCTACTTCCGAGTACATACTCTGAACCTTGAGTGACGCAAGTGTACAATGATTGGTCAAACACATGAGCCAATACAACACCAGCAACCGCCATCTTTAACAACCAGCTACTCCTGTAAGAGTAGCCTTAAAGGACCAAAACATGGACAACTGGGCCTTGAATATTTCACCGCTTCCTCTCTCTGTTGATTTTGATATGCGGCAGGATATCTTAGAGGATAAAGGGAAAGGTCACAGAGTGCCAGTTAAATGCCTGAACTCTGATATGTTCTGTGGGCTTTGTTTCTCTACAGCTCCAGTAAAGGTGAAGGTTTGACTGTTGGAGCAGGAGTTGGGCTGCCGGCTGATGGTAATTTCCCACCCCAATCACACATCTACTTTGCATTATCTGTCAGCTGCTGCAGAACTTCAGCTGGAGTTTCACTGTGGAGCGGATCATTTCAGTGCGTGAGGCACAATTATAAGATGCAGATTTGAGATGAAAATTGGCTCTCATGGAAATAACGCAGAGGCTCAGCAGCTTTGGGGTATATTTAGGTTCCAGAACACACATGAACAAACCCAGTCTGAATTGGTTTGGCAATACCTATGGCTTAGTGGAAGGCTCACAGTCTCTCTCTTACACCTGACCCTTCTAAAGTAGTCTAAAGTTTGTTTGCTTTTTACATACAATTGTAAACATGCAGGTAAAACAAACCACTGTTTTAGTTTTTTTGCCACCAGTATTTTACAAACTGACTAAACATCTGCTTCATTTTGTTTAATTAAATTAAAAGGTTTATTATCACATTATATTGACACAAAGTATTGTCAGGCAACAATCTGCTTTGGCTTAAAAACATCCTTGACGTTAAATCTCTGTTTTTGTACATAGAGTATATCTTGATAAAAAGTCATATTGTTTGTATATATATATATTTATTTGTCTGTAATGTGAATGTTGGATTTAGTGGATTTATGTTACCACACACCCCCAATTCAAGAACTTAACATGGCAAAATAAGTGCACAGTACAAGATTTTTATTGGTCCAAAATACACTTTTTCTATTTTCATAAAAATTGCACACAAATGTCTTTGTATGAATTATGTGAGATTTCCAAGCATGGTGATAATTATTACATCTCAAAGTTTGACTTCAGACAATCAACGTCGTCTACATGTATTGTGTAATCCTTGTTTCAGTTACGAAAATACATAAATAGTTTTGCTCAAAGGTTGACAGTAAAGGGAGTGAAATGTTTGCAGCTAGTTAACATCATGCTTCTGCACTTGAGCACATTGCCTTTTCGTGCATATGTCAGTATGTGGATGACTTATTGTGGCGAGCATGTGCAGCTCGCTTTCTACCTGTGCATTACGCTGGCTTTCAAGCAATTTGCCTTCAATTCTTGCTGCAGGGCACACATTCACTATGCTTATTTAAATGTAGCACATGATGACAGTTGATAGTTTTATTGCCATTCATTTGTGGCACAGTGATTTTGGCAAGAAACAGTTATGCTTTGAGACAGATGTAATGATCCTGCCTGGCCTCAAGACGAGGTGGATATTTTCCAGCCTCCATACTTTTACCAAATTTCACTCTAGCCAGTAATTCCCCTCTTCATTCCCCACCTAACACACATCCAACACTTACACACAGGCATGTACACACACACATCCACTGTTCAGAGACAAAGTTCCCCATGCTTTTCTCCTATCAGATTACTGTAGGTTGTGCCATGTGCCAGTTCCTGCAGTTAGTCGGGGAGGAAGAGGGCCATAAGACCTGCAGTTCACAAGGATTCAGTTGTACTGTCAAATGTGTGGGTCCGTGATTGATAGCACTTGGGAGGGTTGACAGATCTTTATTCCACTGATTGGCCTCTGACTTGTGCCAATTTCCTGTTTATGTTTTCATGCATTTATATTTGTCAGAGTGGAAAACACCAATAGTCCACCTTGCGATGACACAACTGACCACAGCTTTCACACTGGCATTTTTCCAATCCAGGAACAATTCACCTAAAAAAATATATTTTCCATACAAGCTGAAAAACATACTCAAGTCTACCTGCACAAGGCGGTTTGAGGCTGGTTCCAACTCTGGTAGTTTGTGTACTTCCATAGGAGTTTCAGCGGCACTATAATCCAGAAAATGGGCTGAGATAAAACATCTCTCTCATGGTATGAGCAGAGTATAACTCTTGTGGCCAACTTGACGACCCGCTACACTCTTTATTAGAGGGGCAATAGAAGTGAGGTGCTGGTTTTTTAACGAGACCTAACTAGTACTGGCATGGCTCTGACTCCCCATTCACAGCTCTCCATTTTCTCAGCGCTCGTCAAAGTGGTTCCTAATTGCATACAAAATGTATTTTGGAATAAGATCTATGCAAGTTGAATGCGGAGAAATATGTCTGAAAGTAGACCAATTTAGGTCTACTTAGGTTCAGTTAGGACATTAAAATTACTTTCCCCCCCAGGACCACACCTCCAACATACTAGAGGTAAGATGATTCACTAGTTGATACCCAGCTATTAAGATGAAAGGCAAAGATTGATACCATATATTGATAAAGGAATCCATTGGTTTAACCCTTCTGGTTTCATACAGGGCATACTAAACATTTATGAGATCCTGTTGCTGTAAGATGTGCAAGATAAAAGCATCCAGCAAATGGCGTAAGTCATGTGAGAAGAAACACACAGTCTATTGTGCTGGAACAGAGGGGAATGTTGCAGTGTTTGCCTTGATATGCTTGTGTTCCCTCTTGTTTTGAAAGTGACCTTCTGCCGCCTGCAGTGTAATGTTTGGTTCTCTGATGGTTTGATGCTGTTTGAAGTCTGGTTGATACAGTTTCTGCTGAGTGATTAGAAATATTGTTTGATGGAAGGATATATGGGAGGGGGAGAGGAAAATAGGCACACTTCCCTCTCTCACACGTACGTTTACTACTCTAAACCCTCTTCCTCTGTAGGTTTCATACCACACTCACCCTCTCGCTCTCTTCACAGAGCTGTTTGTGCACGATCAAAGCAAGCTATAAAAGAAACCTCACAAAAAATCTGAACTCTCTGTGAAACACTTTCCAAAGTCTTTGAAGAACATGAGGTACCTAACAAACTGTAGCATCAACACTAACCAACTCGGAGCTAATTAAATGGTAGCGCTAACTAATTAAGCCAGCCGAACAGCAATGCAGCAAACGCTGGCAAACAGACAACAAAACAGTGTCACAGGATAACTGAGCCAAACTTTTCTGTCGCTGCAGGAGCAAATGTCTTGGGCATCTCAGCAGTGCCACTCTCCTCCACTCTCCTATGTATTTGCATTTAGATGCAAGACTTAGCAATTATATTTCAGGCCAACATGGCTAATAAAGAAACAAGTCCAATGTTAATACGTGGTGCAGTGGGCATTTATTTGTAAAATGTAATCATAACTAATTTTGTGTGATCATTTAATTTGAAGAGGAGAAGGGATGCAGAAACATCACCCAAACAGAGTGCAATGGTGCAGAATCACAAAGGTGGTGCAAATGATCAAAAAAGCCCCCGTTTAGCCACTTAAGCAAAACCACTTATTTGGAGGTGAAAGTGAATTTGACCACATTTTTGTTCATGTGGGCGTATAATATACAAAAAGCAATTGAAAAATGTTCACTGTGAACATAATCTGGGCAGCATTATGCTTTATCTTCTGCCAAAAAGTATAAATACACAATGCAGTTGGTCTCAAAGTCATTGTCGCTGCTTTTCTATGTCCAGAAATAACAGACGTCAGAATGCTCCAATCAGCCAGTGAGAAGCATTACCAACAGTGGGTGAAAGCACAGGCGTGCATCCCCTTTCTAGACCATCGGGGAGCTGGGATAGGTTTCCCGGTGACCAAGTCTATATATTTAAACAACAAAATAGGTGGTTTATTGGTGAGTTTTGAAGACGACTCACCACCTCCTCTATGGTTAAGGTTACGGTAAGGAAAGTTTGTGTTTGTGGTGAAATCAAACCAGCATTGGCACGGAGCCCGCTCTCCACTGTTAAACACTTTGTGCACACGACCATCTATTCTGAATGTTAATGGTGGTTTAAGAATGTCATGCTACTTATGGCTTTGCTACTTTAAACTTTGGTGATTTGAACCTGACCAATGTTGTTATGTATTTCTGGAGAGTTGTTATTCACAGTTCTGAAAACGTATCGAATCTTCATCTGATAAAACCAACACTCACAGGACTCTATAAGCAGGAATACTAATGCCAACATGTCCTCCAACTTTAACAACAGAATAGGTCGTTTGCCAATGACTCCCAAAACGGCATATGTAGGCATTACCGGACCTTCATCGTCATGCAAACAATACTAAACATACGGTGTCACAGTTTGGTTAGGCTTGGGCACAAAAACTACTTGGTCCGGTTTAGGAAAAGATCATAGTTTAGGTTCAAATAACTACGTTAGTTCAAGTTAAGTTGACTTTTGGTTTCCCACGGGACTCTAGCAGCGGCCTCCTGGGTCCCCCCCCCTCCGACCGCCTCACAATAAACGTATATATGGGTCATGAGCTGCGTGCACAGGCGACCTACACGGTCATATCTGTGGGAAGGACAGTCTCCAAAACATTCTCAATACTGCGATAAGATAGCGAGCCTTTTCTTATTTTTTACACACACAGAAGACGATGTTGCACAGGCGCGCACACACACACACACACACACACACGCACACGCATATACCTGCTTCAAATAGGAATATATGCAAAGAATAGATTCGAATGGAAACTATATTGTTTTATCTTATGAGGCGTGCAGGTATTGCAATCCAGAAACACACAGACACACTTTATTTCTCTGAACCTCAGTGCACGCACACTCATCCACTGCTGTGGTATCATTCATGAACACACCCAACTTCACACACACACACACACACACACACAACTTCACACACACACACACACACACACGTGGCGCTGCGACCTCTCACCGCTGATGCAGAGGCTGAAACGACAGAGTTCGTCACACAGGGTGTCTGGACTCTCCAGCTCTCCTGGTGCTCCCCCTCTTCCTCCTCCTCCTCCTTCTCTCCTCCTCTTCCTCGGCGACATCCTCTTCACCATCTTCATCACTCGTTCTACTTTGTCCATCCCGGCTGATGGGTTGCTGACCAAGCTTCACCTTTCAACAGTAGATTTGGCAGACCTCTAGTTTCTCCTGTTCCTTACCCCCCTCTTTTCTCTTCCGTCTGTGTCACTCTTTGGCTTCTTCTTCGTCTTCCACTTCCTCTTCTTTTCTAACTCTGTCTTTTTAGGAAGCCTGTTAACTTTCGCCACTCCACACCTACTTGTTTCTCATCTCTCGTCTTTCCACCCCAGTGGCTCTCTTGCTTCCCCCAAATCCCTTCTCTTCCTCCTCCCCCTTCTCTCTTCTTCCTCTCCTCACTCTGGTCTTCTTCTTCACCTCCAATTTCTCTCTCCCCTTTACAATGCCGCACTTTCAGCCGTGCTCTTGATCTTATTCTTTTTTTCTTCTTCTCCTCTTTTTCCCTCGCTTTCCTCCCTCCTCTCCAGCTCCCGGAAAATCCAGTGAACGAAGCGACGATATGAAGTGAGACACTGAGGGAAAAGGGAGGAGAGGGAGCAAGGGAGAGGCAGCACGCACATTTACTTCTCCCCTCCCTTCTCCCTCTCTGTCTATGCACCCCCACCCCCACCTCCACCACCTCCCACATTAAACCTTCAAAACTCTCACTCGCTACTTCCAGAGAAAAAGTGTGGAGTGGAAATAAAGCAACATTTTAAAAACAGACTCAGCGTGTGCTATTCTCTTTGTCTCTCTGCAGTCCTTTGCTTCATTATCTCTCTCTCTCACATACACTTTTTCATTCTGTCAGTTAGTACACACACACACACACACACACACACACACACACACACACACACCGAGTTTGTCTCTTTCCACAACAGCACTATTTAACTCTGTGTCTCCTTCCCTCCTGCTTTCCTTTCCTACTTCTTCCCTCATCCCTATATTTCACCCTGTTTATCTTTGATCTTACCTTTCCTCCGTCCTTCCTTCTTTTGTGTATCCCTACAGTGCCCCACTGTATATCCCCATACCTCTTTCATGGATTCTGTCTTTCCTGTCCTCCTTACATCTCTCGTACTTCACCTGTTCCTTTGACCCTAACACAATCATTCCCCTCAGTCTCTCTTTCACCGTCCGTCTCCTTCTCTCAGTCCACATCCCCTCTCATTTCTCTCTTCCATCCCTCCATCTCTCTGCCTGCTCTCATCTCCTCTTTAATCTCTGTTTCGTGTCCCTCCATAACAAGCTCATTATCTCCTCTGTAGGAGAGGCCACACACACACATACGCACATGCACACTCTTTAAACAAGACAACACACACTGTGGACACTTCTACTTAGCTCTCTCTCTCTGTCACACACACACACACAAACACAAATCATACTCTCTATTATACACACTCAGCTTTTTGCGCTGGCTCACTTGCACACACACACACACACACATGCACACACACACTGCAGAGCTGAGGGTGTGAACCCCAGGTAGCTATAATGAAAACACACCCGGGGGGTTTAGGACATGCTTTTAAATCACTGACCCGAGACGACGTATGATCTTGCGGTGCAGTTTTCACTCTTTGAGAAGTGTGACTCTTGACTAAATTGATTGCTGGCTGGAAATTAAGTCACCCCATGAAGATTATTGGGGGTTCTGAGTTTCCTGAGCCAGCTACTTTTAAGAGGGATGCATTTTAGAGTTATGTTAACATCTGCAGGTTTTCAACATTAATCAAAGAGCATTGAGCTAAAACCTTTAAATTGGAATTTTGTATTGATACGAGGTCAGAAAAAAACCTTTTTGTTTTTTATTTGCATCAATAAATTCAAGGTTTTTGTATTTGCAGATTATTAAACTAGCTGGTGTTGGGGATGCAGGTCATGTTTCTGACGCTGTACTTTTCTCCATGTGACACCTAAATACGAAGCAACATCTACTTGTGACCTCCTTGTCACAGTGTACATAATTTCAGAGCAGTTAGCAGACTGATTTGCCCTTTCTGTGCTTCATTGGAATAGTTTTAAGAGGCCTGAAGACGTATTTCACAAGAAACTCACAGAAGTAAAACAGTGATCATAGTTGTATGCAGCAGAATTGTGTGGTTCATTATCTCCTACCCCAGTAAGGCAAGACATTCATCTCAAGACCTGACCGCCATGTTGGGAACCACTGTGTTCTTGAGGGGGTTTTAGCTTTTGCTGAAAAAGAGTTGATGCACTAAATGGGATCTGGAAACACTTTTGTCGACTAAGTACTGACATAGCGAACATTTTACTCACATGACTGATCAGCTGTTTCCGCTGAATCTTTATGCATTCATTTGTCTTCGTCTCTGGACAGCATGAAACATGGCCGACACTAGCTGACATGAAAGAACAATTTAAACTTTCTCCAATAGAAACTAATTCGTGAGGACAGCTCTGCATTTTCTCCCGTAGCTGTCCAAGGCCACTTGTTTTGTTTCAGGTTTCTTCTACTCTGTTTACATCCATGCATAAAGTGCAACCTAAACCGCCAACCTCTGACCAAACTACGCTTTGCAGCGAGCTGCGTTTAATGTTAAACTAGCTAATTCTTTCCCTAATGCCACACGGATGTCATGTTGAACGGATGACGGAGATGAGAAAGACTCCATGTTTATGACTTGTGAGCGTTTGTGTCTCCGGACAACTCAAGATGGTTTTTATGCAGGGTTAGTTGTGTGAAGGTTAAAAATAGATTGTCACTATAGCACTCTTTTTGCTGACACGAGGCACCAGTAGTTCACACACTTCCATATTAATAGCTGCTGTCGTACATACAAGGGTATTATAGTCTTAAACTGGTAATTACGGAAACCTCTATTTGACATGAACATGAAAGTGTGTATAGAAAATGGATCAGTTCATCAGTATCAGTCAGCACTTGCTTGGTGTCTCTATCTGCAAACCAACCTCAAGAATCTCTCAACAAGAATTTGAGTGAAACAGAACTCAGAGTTTAAAAAGGAGGTCAGCTGCAGACTGGCTGACATCCTGAGCAGTAACAGGACTGTCCTCAGCTCACAGTATAACAACTTTCAAAGTATTATAGACTCTGCGGGAGTCAGAAAGACAGAAATAGACTCAATTCACCGTCTGGCTTTGTCAGCGGATTCCAAGACCTAAAACCAGTTGTTTCCTTCTGACTGCAATGCGTTAAGGGGACATTATACTCTACCACAGCTGAAGCATCCTGTTTGACTGCTCTGTAGGCTTTATTTTTGCATAATTCTTAACATAAATGTTTGAAATGTGATATATTGGAATATAAAAAAATTGAAGATTGCATTGTTTCACCACTGTGTTGAGCAAGTTACCTGGCAAATGGACTTTACTCATAAAAAAGGTAATCACATTACCTTATAAATAAGACTAGCACGAAAGCATGAAAGAACATTGTTAAATACACAATGGGGATCTCTTTAAGATATCATTGTGATAATAGTTCCTTGACACAGTGGTGATCGGCTGACAGTAATGTCGAGGTCAACTCGTGTTCATCCTTCATGCAACTTCTGGAAGGAAAGTGAGCAAGCACACCTCCCAGAGTGTTGGAATAATGGTGAATTACTGAAGATGACATTTCCTCCCTTACACCGTCCATATTTGCACCTCCTAGAGTATAAAGCTCCATTTGGGGCATGATATTTACTTTTTACTGCATTTGGCTCATTTCATAAAAGCTCCAGAGGATATGAAAACATTTACGCCCATCCAAACCACCGTTATTTGAAGTCTGGCTGAACAAAAGCAAATATATTCTGTTTGTATTAGCATATTGTGATTTTTCTTTGTTGGTCTGTTTTTACATAACCACCTGTCTGCACTATCAAAAGAGAAAGCAGGTAGTGTATACAGGAGTGATTACTCTGAGTGTGTACCGACAGTAGGCAGAAAGGCACAACATCTATTACCTGTAGCCTCGAATTAGACCGTCACTAAAATGACTAATCAACTGTAATTTATCTATTTTCGTGGATCTTCATGAAGAGCGAGATAGAAAAAAATCACCCACCCACTGCTCAGAAACACACACACACACACACACACACACACACACACACACACACACACACACACACACAGGCTACAAACTTGGCGTTCTTTCATTAATTCACTTAGAAGGGTTTAAAGGGATGTTCAAAGTTTCATAAGATATATACAGTGTGTGTGTGTGTGTGTGTGTGTGTGAGAGAGAGCGTGCGTCACTGGTACTTTACGTGAACTGGTTATGAAACAGTCCTAAGTGGGGGTGTGAATTAATCACAGCAGTTGAACTGTGTGGCGTTGAAAGGTCTCCCTCCTTGTTGTGTTCTTGAGTTACGCACTTAAAGATCAGGCTGATCTGTACAGTAACAGAAGACTGGTTCCATCGAGAAGCTCCTGGAACTGAGACAAAGAGCATGTAAAGTCAGCTAAAGTGTGTATGTGAGGTACAGACTGCAGTACGAAAGTGATGAACGCATGAGGTGATCTGAGAAGATTGACAAGGTGGAAACAAAGAACCGTCCCTTTCCTAACTGTCGTTTGGTCCAGACCAGAGGAAAAAGGTCCTAGTCAGTTTCATGTTCATGCTGATTTCTAGAAGATAAACCAACATAATCTATAAGGATCCATTTAAAATCATGACATAAAACAAGGAAATATCATTATCGGGATGTGTATGTCTTCCCCATCTCAAAAAGTAAAAAAAGAACCCTGAATTTTCTTGACATTGATTTTTCTCTCAGAAGATCTGAAATATGAGCAGCACACGTGACGAGTCGGCAGATCGAAAAGCTCAAAGGAGTCAGTATCTATAAAACATAAATGTTGTTTTCTCGTCCTAATTGTGCAATTACAGAATGAATGTTAATCCCATTTCATTCTTCCTGTTCTCACACACACATACAGACAAACACACTTTGCTTTCTGTGTGTCGGGATCTTTGATTCTTCCACACGATGAAAAGCAAGAAACCCAAACCAAAACAAGCATTCACAAGCGTGTAGATTTTTATGGAACTCGCCGGATGTCATTGGGACACCTTCTGATTAACTTTGAATCTGAACATGTCATTTTTCTGATTGCATATTCACTTTGCATTTGGTGCAAAGCGCTTGGTGTGACACTCAGGGAACCGGGCGCATCAAAACAGCCTCGTATCATGTTGGCAAACCACAAGAAACAGGCTCATGACCTATTTTTTGGTTCGACTGTGCTCTAAATTCACTCAAACTTTTTTCCATTCCTTGCTTTGGATGGTGGATTGACTGACTGGATGGTTTTACAAAGTGACCAGGTGTCCAGGTGAGAACAATGCCATGTGCCTGTCAGGCAGCGCACAGAGAAACCTAAAAATGCCGGAATCTTCGTCCAAGAACTGAATTAGGAAAGAGAATACAACTTCAACCAAATATAGCAAACAACTCAAATATCCAATATTTTCTGTACAAAGAGATACATAGCCAGTTTCTCATGCTTGGAAGGCCGAGCAGACGCAACTGTAGTTGGAAAAAAATTGAATTGCACCCTGATAAATGTGCTGAGGAGTGGATTCTGTTAATCCTTAGAACCATTTACACTATTAATAAAATATTCAAGTTATTCATCAAAAAATGAAAAGGGAAGCAAATATTAACTCCCGCTGCACTGCCAATGCTCACAGCATGACGGCTTACTTTAACTCCAGGGTAATTGTGATCCATGTGACATCAGCACGTTGTCATCGGCTTGTAATTTGGTAAAAACCACATTTTCCTGATGTGAACTGATGTGGACCAAAGAAAAGCAGCTGCTGGTTTAACTTTATGCTGAACTGAAGTGTCAGAACTCATTTCAGCTGTTCTCCTAAACCTCAACAAGACAACATTACATAAGGACTAACAACAGGCTGACTTTTTCTCCTGCTTTCTTGCATCTGAATCATTGTCTGTTCCCTCCCCGTCCATCAATCTCTCCCACTCCTTTCATTAGCTTTTGTTTTCCTGCACCAGCATCAGCATCTTGTCAAGCAATGATCTCAGTCTAACGAGTAGGATTGTACTCTTAAGGACTAAATTATAATGCAGTGCAAACTAGACTGAAGTGAAGTGACAGGCTGGGTGTTGTTAGACACCTGGGATACATTTGCATGATGTTTCCTGAGACAGATTTAGACATGATACAAAAAGGAAAAATCCGTGGAACTAATTAATGTCAAACAAGTTGCAGTGGCTTTGTGAATGTGACTGTTGACTCGATGGATTATTCAGAAGAGTTGGCACAGTGTGTGTGTGTATACATGCAGGCAAAATGTACAGTGTAAAAGAACAGCATGGACTCCAGTCACATGACTTGGACTCGAGTCTTGACAATATCAAAGAAGGCCTGTAACTCCGTTTGGACTTTAACACCAGTGACTAGTGACGTCACTCGGACTTGAACCTTTTGACTTAAAAACACTTTCCCCTTCAAAAACACCAGATTTAGTTTTATACCAAGAGCTCGTGCAGAGCTGCTGCAGGAGAGATTCTAGATAAATGCATGTAGCAGTGCCTCTACACTGTAGTCTGCGCTGTAATAGAGCATTTGGAGCGTTGATGAGTCGAGTCAGAGCTGAGGTGACTTGTACAGGAGTCTACCTCGGCACTACATCACTGAAAATATGAGACAATTAGTCACAGACACACATGCACGCACACACATTCCAGTACAGGTAGTTTTTACAAAGAGAGGAACGGAGGCAGAGAGAGAGAAGATGGGAATAGGAAATGAGATGGGAGCCGAGTGGCAAAGTGAGGAAGAAGAAGAGGTAGAGCGAGAGAGCGAAAAAAACAGGGGAGGAGGACAAATGATATCTGTGAACTGCAGAGCAAACACTTTCACTCCGTCGCTCTCTCTTAATTCTTCTGGGTCGCATACACGAACACACACATACAGCATATATTCCCCGGGAAGGTTTCTGAAGATTCTCTTGCTCCTTCTCCCGGAGTGACATACGAGCAAATCTGGGAGAAATGAGCACACACACACACACACACACACACACACACACACACACTGTGAGCATAAACAAAGGAAGTTGTAAAAACCAGGCCATGTTCCAGACATTTCAGTGGGTTCTTCTCTCAGTTTGACTGAAAAACTTCCCCCCCCATATGTCGGGGGAGTTTTTGAGAAAGATGTGGTACATAGGAGAGAGAAATAAAGTGAGACAGTGAAGCCTATCGGGGAGCGAGTGGTAAAACCCAAGACTAGGAAACAGAGACAGAGGAAAGAGACGGAGAGAAGATGGATGAAGATCTGTGGAAACACATTTCTATGTGTTGTCCCGCTGGTTTTAATACAAAGTCCCATTTGCATGAAGACATTTGAAACACTCACAAGATAATCTTTTTGGGAATATCTGAACCTTCAAATGCTAAGAGGCTACACGATTAACAAACATGCTTCAGTGCTTCATCAATATCTCTTGTTTAGGTGTGATGCATCCCGACCTGCATGTCCTTTCAAAAGATGTCACTCAGTAGCTCAGAGAGGTACATAAGATGTTTTATAATCAAATTCCATATGTCCTCCAATTACAGCCTATATGAAGTTTAACCAGGAGGACAGTGATTGTACACTGGGGCTCTAAACCTCTGTTATAACTCATTGATCTCACTGGGACGGGTTCATTGGCTGCCCTGTTAATCAATCATCATCCTGGCTGAACGGTATCTAAACTACCTTACTTCTTATACAGACAGGTCCACCTTGCCTGATTAAAAACATGCAATGTACAATGTACCACCAGACAGTCCATCTAAACAGTTGTGGCACTATTTCTTCACGTCCTCATACTCCAATGACTTCATACACCAGTGAGCACCCTTGCTGCTACGCCCCCGCTGGGCTCCAACACAGTGAACCTGCTTCCCCAACCACCTGTCATCATTTACATTTATGTGGATTTTGAATGATTGTGTCAGTGTGTGTTCGTGTTCATTCAGATGTTCTCAGGCTCTTCTGGGGGTTCAGAAGCTCAGGGACAGCATGTGGAACGTTGTGCTGTGTTAATGCTAATTTGTAAATGTTTTTACACACCAGAGTTTTGGAGTTCCTCTTCTTGGCAGGCAAACACATGCTAATTTCCTCTAATAAATACAAACTCTCACACACAATTACAGAAACAAACAGAAAGAAACTTTTAAACACACAAAGCTTCTCATTCAAGTACACACACTTCTACCTGTGTTCTTCAAAAGCACATGCTAACGTTTCTCTGACAGACATGCAGAAACACACTTGTGCTCCGACGCAACTACACACGCTAACGGTGTAACACACATGTGCTCGAGCCATGCGTTGCCATGGGTAACGGGACTGTGTCAGTGGTGTACAGAGGAATTTAAATGGGTCATGAGAGGAGCAGAGTGGTGTGTGCAGCAGAGATAATGTTGAGCTGTCTGTCACACACTGGAGCACCTGCCAAGCGTGCGCACACGCACACGCACACGCACACACACACACACACACACACACGGAATATACAAAGGGTGAGTCATATAGTCCAGCAATGCAAATGGTTGGATTAAGCCTAATGAATGTCATTACTACCATATGCCATGAATCAGCAGTGTGTGTGTGTGTGTGTGTGTGTGTGAAATGTAGTTTGTGTAGGTGTGTTTAATGTAACCTGTCTACATACACTTGTTGTTTGTGTGTGTGTGACTTGTATTATGTGCTTTTTTTTAAATTCAAAGTGACAGGTCACCTTTTACTGAGTTAAACTAGTATTTCAAATGCACACGACTGAGTTTCATTCCATTTTATGCTGTAAGTCATTTTAAAATCTCGTCTCTTTACTCTCCCAGTCTTGTGATTCGGCTGCACAACTGAAGTTAATGACATCATGACAGATCCACAGCAATGCCCAAACAATAATGTCTATGTCATAGTGACCCAAACAAAAACAACATGGAGTTAAAGTGACAAGGTCTTTTGAGATCTTTGAAAAATATTCAGTGTTGGCATGTCCACACCCCGAATGTCTGGTTCCTGTTTGTTTAGGGGTTTTCAGTTTGGTCTCTGTTTACACACCATTCTTCAGAAAGTGCTACCGTTTCACTTTTTGCTATAATGGTACAGGATTAAATGTAGAATCCCAGTATTAACTATGTCTTGTATGTCTATAAAACTCCCCTAATCATAATATTTCATATTGCACTATAAATCAAATTACAAAATATAATATAATCGGCAGGGACAGACGCTAATATTTTTAAGCACTGGCCCCACAGACCAGCAAGCCAAAGTCCATTTCTGGTGGGCCAACTTTAAAATTATGTAAAAACAATAAAGAAAAGAGCCTTACTTAGGTGTGGCACTAAAATAAATGGAATTAACAGAATGCTTTTTTAATAATGTATTTAAACTCAAGCTTTTCTAAACGTATGGTACAGTCTCTTAGATCACAGTCTGTCTTTTTTGTGACTTTGCTGATGGTCATTGCTGATCTGAGGATTGCATGTGTATCTCATGGCTGCACACTGTAAATCTCTCCAGTCAGAAATACCTCAAATGTTAACTTAAAGTAACAAATCTTTAAAGCAAAATCTTGCAAGCTGCAAAATGAGTGTGAACCCCAGACTGATTGTACATGGAATCAAAGATGGAACTAAATTCAAATAAGTCCCACCCAGCCTAAGATGAGAATTTTAAACTCGACTAAATTCCCACAGGCCATGAACAACTCCTTACATCTAACAGAGAGAGTGTGTGTGTGTGTGTGTGTGTGTGAGAGAATTTATGCGGTATTGAGCAGCGACAGGCAGCAGAACTTATGTAGACCCATGTGTTTCATTCTGTTAATTCTGAGGAGCAGAATATGTGTGTGCACATGTTTTTGGTGACTTTATGTTCGTGTGGAGTGTCTCAGCAGACACGGGGGAGCTAATGGAAATAGCACCAAATCTGCAAGTAGCTTAATTTTACTTAAGTAAAATTGATTCAATTAAAAGTTTTCAAAAATGTTAAAGTTTTCAGAAATACCAGCTCGAACGCTGATCTGATTCAGGTTTTGAGGTTCTGTACTACACATAATCAGAAGATTAAATTGAGACTTTCGAGAAGCCCAAGGTAGCCATTTGATTGGCTGCAAGTTTGAAAACACACTTGTACTTACTTGAATTCATGGAATGACCAAGCGACAGCAACAGTTCATGTTTGAAAATGTAAAATGCAAATGGAAGAACATGGAAGAAAGCCAGTTCTTTTCAATCCAACAGGCACTTTTTTCGAGACTAGGATTCGAAACTCCTGCAAAAAGGACAAAGACACAATGCAAAGATTTACCTGCATCATTCAGTCAGGGGTCAATGACCACCTGTGAATGTGTTTCTGTGTACGTGGCTGTGCCTGTGTACGCTGTGTACGTGGCTGAATGTGGCCTGAGGAAACACTGATTTCTGCAAGGCTTGCAGGAGGTGACAAGTTTTCTAATTAACTCCATGCTGGGTTGTTGTACAGGTTAATTAATTAACACAATGACCTGCGGACGTGTGTGTGTGTGTGTGTGTGTGTGCAGCACTGCATGCGTGCGACAGAAAATGACGACAGTGTCTGTGCTGTCGCTACAGAAGTTTCTTTTCTGTTTTGTTTGTTTGTGTTTTATGATAATTGCAAATGCAGTGTATAAGTAGACACATGAGTGTGTGTGTGTGTGTGTGTGTGTGTGTCAAAGAGAGATAGGGTGCCTTGTTGAAACATTGCTGTCTAGTTTTTTGCTGTGTATTCTGGGTCTGAGGCCAAACAGCTGCATATCAGAAACAAAAGGATTCCAGTTTCCATTATTTCCCTGAATAATGAGGAGGAATCACACAACAACAGGATGCCTGTTAGAGTCCATGTTGCACTACAACTTAACTAGATGTGGGGCCTTTCTCATACCACCCCATACACCCTCGCCCTACCCACTTCCGCTCCGTTTCAAAGAATGTAATCATGAGAGTTCTGCCAACGCCCGACTGTGATCAATATCAATACAATTTGTGGAACTCACAGTACCAGAAACAATCCCACAGTTGCTTTGGATAATCCACAGACCTCACTCCACCACGAAGCTGAACAGCTGATGGGTGTGCACATCATTATAGCAGCATATTATCACGTTTGTCTACACGACAATTATATCTTTTGAGATTATCAGTGTGTGAGATCAGGTCATCGTAGTGTCCTACATTTGGATTACATGAGCAGTCACGACCTGCATGACGTCCAAAGGTGATCCGGGAAGGAGAGACCTACTTTGATAATGTTGTCTTAAATGTCTAAGAAGACAAAAAAGGTGAAGACGTTCAGTTCAATTTAGTTTTTATGTCGGGGCCTCGTTTGCGCCGTGATATAAAATATTCATTAACACAGAATGAAACAACAAATTGTTTTTCTGATGCTAAATTCAATTTGTAACGCCGAATGTTTGCAGAATAAAATGATTTCCAGGCTGATATAATGTAGTGTGATCCCGTTATTGGACATTAAGAGTATCTTGGTAGTTTGTGGTTTGATATTTATTTGATTATTTGAGGCCATACGGTATTTGTATCTAGCTGTCTCCCCCGTCTCTATGGTTATTGTCTGCATTTGTCTTCATCTCTTCCTCCCTCAGTATCCTTCAGTTCCATGTCAGTCTCTCTCTCTCTCTCTGTCTCTCTCTCTCTGTCTCTCTCTGTCTCTCTCTCTCTCTCTCTGTCTCTCTGTCTCTCTCTCTCTCTCTCTCTCTCTGCTCCTAACTCCAGCTGGCTCTGTGATCGACTCGCCCTCCTGTGGCGACCCCCTTAATAAGCTGTGCGCTCCAGCCGCTGTCCCATGGCGATGATGATCACACAGCGGGTGTTGGCTCGCCTCACCTCGCTTGGGAGATACACCACTCTTATGCACACGCACACACACACACACACACACACACACACACACACACACACACACACACAAATACAAATCCTTGCTCCAACACTCCTCTGTTCACCTTCACTACACTAGTCTCTGCTTGTCAGTCTGTGCTGCGGTGATTAAGCTTAACTACAGAGCTATTGCTTCATTTGGCTTCCACTAGGCCTCCTGTTGTGTGGTGATTACTTTGGTCCATGTGGGATTGAATCCAGATTCCTGCTGGTCCAGGAATTTCTGGAATATCATCCAATTTAGAGAGGTGAAATCCAGAAAACTGAAAGTTGCTCAATTCTTTAAACAACTGCAGTTTCAAAGTTTTTCAGCTGTAGTGTAAACCATACTCTTTACCCCTGTAGAGCTTTTCAGAGTGGAAAACATATTAACAAACCAGACAGGAATAACATTTTTAGGTCAGAGAAGCTTCAGTCAACTGAAAAGTCCTGGCTTGGCTTTCACATCAGACTCACACTGGGACAGATGAGATGTGTCCTACTGCAGAGACTTAGAGACTTTATTTCACAGGCATGCATTTGCACATGTCAGCAGGGATCAGTGATTTCAGACTGAACCTGAGTTTGTTCATACATAGGAACATATCGGGCAGTGCAGGAGACTCAGTGCTGAGTTGATCTGTGTGTGGGTTAAAAGGCTTGGATGGAACACGTGGTAAACGTAAACGTCAGAGTTTGGTTAGATTGTCCCCCTTCACCCAAAGTCCCACTCAACAGCAACATTAGCTTGGATGCTACAGTGTCACAGGACAGGAGGCTTTCTGTAAAAATCTGAATGTGTAATTTCTCTAAAGCCACATTGAACACTACAACTGTTTTCATGGGCTGAGTAGTACAGCCCTTATACTGAGTCGGTGGAGTACCTTGTGAAATTCTTTTTGACCATTTGAAGAACATTTGTGTGTCTCCTTACAGTGGTCTGTGCATGCACACTTCCACAGATGCTTCTTAACAGTCACTGCTGCGTGTGTCTGTGCGCCTGCAGCATCCCATACTCTGTTGTTACACTGTTGTCCTATGAATTTATGTCTCTGCTTAATGTGAATATGGCACAATGGAGAGAAATCCTCACCTTTATTACACAAAAGGAGATTACGACACTCGACTGAACGATGTCATTTATCACTTTGAGTTTAGCCGTAGCCTGAAGCTGGAGAAGTAAATTGACGCCAGCCACTTGCCAAACACTGCTATGGTAATGAGAAATTCATGTTTGTATTATGATATGAATAATGTGTGCTATGGATAGAAATCCCGGTGTATTTCTCTCTTGCTTTCTCTTTTTATCTGTAGAGGGAGAAGCACATGCAACATTTGACATTGAACTCAGACCAGACATTTGTCCATTGGTAATGCACTCTTGGCTGATGTTGATCATTCCGCTCCACCAGCAGGTAATCAGCCATCTGTCTGAAGTCCTAATCAATTCTGAAAACACACACGGCTGGTAAAATAGTGTGCCGTGAAGTGACACATGCATGTCTGTGTTTACTTACATGTGTGTCTTTACAAATATGTTTTAAATTACTACAAACTGTGGCTTTAAATACACTCATTAGATATTGCGTGGCAGGGTGCTGGGACGGTATTGATTTTTTCTTACCAATAGGACAGCGCACCCCAGTGGTAGTTAACTACCATTTCAGTCCTGCACTGTGAGTGCGAGAGGACACAGAATCCTGAAAGGGCGTGCGAGAGGTGGGAATGAGTTTGCTCGGGGCTGGGGCTGAAATACTGAGAGTGGATGTTTGATTCATCCTAATATAAAGTAAGTCTGTCGTATGCACGTTTCATCTAACCACAGTGCGGCCGTTTGTCCTGTAATCATACCTCCATGCAATGTCTAAAACTGAACTGCTGACGAGAAGGGGCCAACGGTAAATATCCGCATCTTCATGTGAACCTCTTTTTACTCCCTGAGGAGTTGGTAATAACACGCTGACAACAGGAAGCAGGAGCTTAACGCACATACATGGAAGGGGTATATTCATCTTCTCATCTCACTTCTAGGCAAAAACAGAAATCAGCAATGACAAACTACTCCTTCGAAAAAACTGCAACTCAGAGTGGAGCACATGTATTGCTGTTAGTAACGTGGCCTCACTGTTGATGAACATTAGTGGGCGTTTTGTGGAGCTTAGAGGAAAAAGGAAAATGGTGATGACATTAATGAGCTGAAGACTAGTAGTAGTAGTATTAGCACTCTATTATCCTAGTTTATTTTATTACTTTTCTTGAATAGTTTTTTAAAAATGTATCAGTACCACCCACGGACACAGGACGTAAAGGCTTATCTTAAAGTTACGAGTTTAGGAATCAATAAAGACAGTGAAGGTCCATTGGACTGAAATGAAAATGTACGCTTGTGTGTGTCACTACCCATCGAGGTACCTGTCAACGCTGACAGCTGATTGGTGAATGGAAGTCAGCATCTTTGTATATTCACACAAAACACCCAGGGGGGGGGGACACGTTCGCTCCACAAACCCAAGAGACAGAAACTAATAAAAACAGGTGCCGAGAGGGTGGAGACATGATGAGAATGACTAATGGTTTGTGTGGGAAAAACAGGCCCAAGAGAAGAGACAGAGACAGTACTGTGTGTGTGTGTGTGTCTGTCTGTACACCTTTTGAGGACCAGTTTGATGTTTATTCTTTTACGAGTGAAACCGTTTTAGAAAGTGAGGTCTCTTTTCAAAGTGGGAAACATTTAGCTCGATCCTCACAACATAGAGCTGTTGGAGGTTTAAGACTTGACTTTAGGGTTTATACAATGTGAAGTTTAGAGGCTTGGGAATGCATCATGTCAGTGAAGGTCCCCACAAGTATAGAAGTGTGTGTGTTTGTGTAGAGGCCACACTCCTCCTTTGGATTGCATGATGGATACGTAGAATATATTCACATGTGAGTTATATTCAAATTAACAGAAATGTATTCACAATTTGTGTCTCTGTCAGCTTCTCTTTTTCATTCTTTGTAAACCTCTCCTTTTTCCTTTTCCTCCCTGCCTGTCATTCCTCTCTTACCTTCCTTTCTCACTTCTTTATCTCCTGCCCTCATCCTCCACCCTCCTTCTTTCTATCCCTTCTTCCCCTTCTGCATCCTCCGTTCGCTGTCTTTCTTCTCATCCTTCCTTCCCCTCCTCTCCATCCTCTCCTGTCTCCTCTTTCCTCCTTTCTCCCTGGCCACATATGGTGTGCAGCTGGTGCCCTCTGGTGGTGATGTAAATGTGCTCCTCACCTGCTCCTGGATGATTTTACATCCATCCATCCATAGAAAAACAGCTGTAACATATCACCTGTGTCTTCCTCCCGTCTCTCCACAGCACCTGTAGGTGTTGCAAGTATGCACCTGACTAAGTGTTAAAATGTAGCTTCATTTTAGGACGAAGAAAAAGCATGTCATGTCCGTGCTGTCAGTGAAGACATTGATTGTGTATCCTGTTGTACGAACAACTGGACCAACTTGACGTCATATTTCATGTTATGATTCAGAGCCTGGTGCAGCCGTGCTGTCTGCTGCATCACAACACAACAACAAACAAACTCAAAAAGAGTAATGGTAACAACAGGGAATGGTGGTCTAGATCCGTGAATAGAGACATCCGAATCAACAACACCTAATCATGTTCAATTTAGACTTTGCAACAGCAACACTCCCAGCTCCACTCCAGTCCACTCCAAAGTAGTTATAGCATTTCATTCGGAACAATACCACTCATATAACGTGGCGTTAATTGCCAGCAGCAGGTCACGATGAGTTGCTCACTTACATGCAACTGCACCGAAAAGTCTCCCTCCACACGCTCACTACCCCTTTAAAAACACGTGGGAGGTGAATGTGAACTGTTGCTTGTATCCGATGAAACATTAAATTGGTTATAATGGATAATGTAATGATCAACTGCAGACAGATAGACAGAGAGAGAGAGAGAGAGAGAGAGAGAGAGAGCCACAAATGTACTCCCTACAAAGAACCTGACTTCCCTGGGGTTTGATGGAGAGCCTGGCAACCACTGCTCACTCCAACAGAGACCAAAACCCACAGCTGTTCACAGCAGCTTTCACTAATGGACAAGAGCTCCTCCACACAGACCAACACGCGCACACAGTCGCCGTGAATACAGACACAAAATCAGGGAATTGGAAGCAACACAGAGATATTAAAATACACAGATTCAGACACATTAACACAACAGCATCATTCTGAGGACTGTATACATCCCATGTCTTTTATACTGTATATGTAACACATACAAACGTGTGTGTGTGTGTGTGTTGCCCACAGTGAGGCCGTGATCAGGCAAAAACCTCAACTTATTTCTTCAGCAACCACTACAGGTAATTAACGTCTCGCCAAATGTCTTGTGATTTTGTCATTTGACGCCATCACACGTCCTCCTCTCCAGTCTTCCCGGTGGCAGTACATTTCCCTTCCTGTATCACCAGAGCAAAACCAGAAGAGGCAGCCTAGAAGAGGGGCGACGAGGATGTGGACAGGGACTTCGTGGCTGAAATTCAGTGAAATCAACAGACTGAAAAACCGGTTGATACTGAGGTTTTCATTCAGGTTTTCTCAAGAAAGGCTTTGGACAGAGATCCTTCCACACACATAGTTTCGCCTGCTGTGAGACCTGGAAGCTCCTGATGCCCTGGTGTGGTCTTGAGAAAATGCAGTATGCGATCATATCATTTCACTTGTTTCTGAAACAAATTACCCAAAGTCTCCCAAAGAATCCCCTTCTTGTTGTCTTATTGTCTGTAAATGAGTCATTAAATCAAGTAAATCTGCCAGGGCAGCAACAATATTTAAACTGTTTTAGATAGAAATCTACTTCTTCTACTGCAGTGACTCGTCTCTTTCTACCTCATGTCAAGATCCAGACACTAGAAAATCCTTGAAATGCATTTAAACAGTTTTACTGCATTATTGTATTGCACTACTTTTACTTGTTTTAAGACTATTATAGACACTTAATACGATATGTGTGGTAGATTTCTGCAGGGTGTTTTTATTCATCTTGTACATTAAGTCACACTACATGTTTTTAATTGACCTCTGTGCACGACCAGAACCTTTGGCTGTGTGCTCACACTGTATGGATCAGTTGAACAACTACATGGGTGCTCCACGGAACATTATCATACAACATCTACAACACAGAACATGGAAAAACAGAGCGGCAGGTGGCTCAAACTGCAGACAATATGTCTGTTCTGCAGTTTTATATCACCGCACAGTCTCAGTCAAAACTACAGTTTCAGCAACAACATGTAAAAATATGAATAATTTTAAAACCACCTCATTACAGTTTATAGCAGATATTTTGACAGCAGCCATGTTGGAGATCACCTGCTCCACCTGCTCCTCTGATGAAGAGAAGGGACACTGAGCAGGAAGTTGCACCATCCTGCAAGATTGTTAGTCACTGTTGCCTGAAAGCCAGCCGATGGTTAGTGTCACCCGTCATCTTCACAGCAGAGTTCTCCCATGTTGCACTCGTGGGCAGCATGAACTGGAACGGGTTGTTTCAGATGTGCTGGAGAACCAGTTTCTCGAAGATCTGACTAGCTGGTTGGCACTCGCTCTTTATACCCGGGCAATGATGCTATCAGGCCCAGCAGGGCTCTTCTCACATCTGCTGTTGATACTGCAGGTGGCCGGTCCTCTGGAGGTGGAGAAGACTTGACAGCACATCTCGTAACATGGCCTCCCACATGATCCTGCTCTTGTAGCCTGTGGTGGTCTAGATCGCCTGCCATGTGTCTTTGTGTTGAGGTCTCTCTCCAGTCTTTCCTGATGCCTCTGTCAGTCTCTCTCTGCTTCCTTGTCTCCTTGTTTCTTTGGCTCTGGATAGGGTCCTTGCGTCTCCATTCATCCAGGCTTTGTGGTTGCTGGAGCTTCATCTGTGCACAGTTTTACTCACTAGCCTCTCTGGACTAAAAGCAGCAGTGATATACACATAATATAATGCATAGTGCTAAAACAATGGGCTGTTCTTATATTCATTTATTCCTATTATACCCGGAGGATGGAGTTCAACTGGTTCTCACACACACACACACACACACTTCATTAACCTGGAGAGAAGCTCTAATTGCACAGGAAGCTTTCCACTCCATTAGCCAGTATCATTATTGCAGGTACTTGGATTGTAGATGGGAATATGTATGTGCTTTCCGTCAGGTAGTGGAAACAGGTATAACCATTGGAATAAGTCATTTGAATAGCTGAGATAAGTCCAATATGTAATGTGAACAGGAAGAGGAATCCTTATAGACGGTGGATGGATGGATGGATGGATGAAGATCAATTCAGCACCTGACCTTTTCGTCCCAGACACGTCTCTTTTTTATCAAGGAAAAATACAACTGTCCAAAAAGACAAGACTCTTCAGGACATTTTACAAAAACTCAACTATTACCATATCATAATGAAGGGTATTAAAAAAGGGGTGCAAGAGCCTAAGGTTCAAGAGGTTACCTCAATTTTCAATGTGACAGTGTAATTGTAGCCTACTCACTTAAACAGTAAAACATCATCACTGAAGCTCCAGTTCACTTGTTTTCCTTTTCTTTTCCTAGTGACTGTGGGAGGCAGGAAAACTCAAAAACAAGTAGTTAGATTACCAAGTTGCTATGGCTAACCTGTTAGCAGTCGCCTACTTTCCTATGCATCTGTCAGAAAGAGATAAACATATACAAACATATAGGTACTGTATCATACAACTTTATTATCCACAAAAGGGGAGAATGGACCTCCCTTCAGTGTCCTGTGTTCAGTGGATGTTGGAGAACTGGTACTTTCACTCTTGTTTGAGGAAAATGATCTCATTTTGGTACTGTCGATAATATTACGCTTCACACTCTACTAAACAGACTAAAACAGACAAAAGCAGGTTCTTAGAGTGTCAGACATCAGTGATTTGGAGAAAAGTAGGATTGCTCATTACATACTAATATTTAGATATTTCATGGTGGCAGGCTGTCACTTTTTTACCTGGTGCTCTTTTTCTGTATCTCCCTGTGTCGTTCCTTTCTTCCACCATCTCTGTATGTGTCTGTCCCTCACACACACACACACACACACACACACACACACACACACACGTAACCATGTCACACTTCAGTAATCACAGTTTTCAATTTTGGTGAAAACAGTTCACAAAACCAATTAAGTTATTTTCTCTCACTCTCCCCATCCTTTTTTCCTCGCCATTTCCTCACATCATGTCTCTCTCTATCCCGCCATTGGTACACACAGACACACACACACACACACACACACACACACACACACACACACACACAC